>JBBPMY010000007.1:54074-70093 GCA_038090615.1 Phylloporus gajari | reverse complement strand
TGTTATAAAGTCTCTGCCAGAAATACTATTCTGCTCGATCTCGAACATATCATGTATGGGCTTATATGAATTGCACAATGAACAGAGTAAATGCAATAGTTTACATATTTCACACATAAGTCTATTAACGCCAACGCAGGCTGGAAATTTGAGTTCCAAGCACCCTCTATATTTTGAAGGAATTACATTCGAGATGTTACAAAATACTAATAGTGCCATTTACTGTACATAGGGTAGGGACCCGGGCCAACAAAGAGAGACGAGGAGATGATAACCGCACTATTGTGGTTGTCGTCTTGTTGTCATTGTCATTACTGGGCAAGACGAAGGGAAAAGAGGGCGGTACTTAGTGAGTCCGAGGACATGCACGCGCAAGGCACGCCGGTCACGTGCATGTGCCTACGCGAGGAATTTAAGGAAATTGCGCCATGCTTCCGTTCTTTCACTCGAACCACCACCTTCAGGATCGAGGACTGGCGTGCTAGCCTCACGCACGTCAGTCCTTCCTTGAGGGTGTGAAGCGGATGCCAATCACTCGGACCACCCTGTTCAGGATGGGATCAATGCGTTAGCCCTCACGCGCATTGGTTATTCCCGGTGTCTGCGCACAGTCGCGCTTTCCGCTGGGTGCATACTCTGTACCTCTCATGCAATCACCGTTGTCCGTATATAGTAATATGGTATGTGTAGTGGTACACCTGATAATATAATTGCTTTTTGTATGTATTGAATGTGGAAAAGCTGTCTTGATGCAGGCCAATGCTTCAAAGATTTATAGATCTTTCCCAGGTGACCTAGCATTATACTCTAATACAACAAATTACGAACTTGTCAAAATTTTATGTATGTGGCTCTCAGGGTAATTAAAGATCACTTTTCCCAATAGCTCTGACCTATATATGTGCATCTATGTGATTAACTTCTTCGTGGTAATAATTGTTGGGATTATTCCAATTATTGGAGTTATAGTACCTTATATAACGTTCCCAAAACTTTTCAAATTCAGTGATGTAGGCCGCCGCCACCAACTCCAGATCGGGTCAATCTACACATGCACCCTTGGAATATCGCTCTGCTCGACTGTATCCTAATGTTTCCATTTCGAACACACCATGGCTTTGGCATGAGCCCGTATGATGTCACATAGACTTCTCAAGGTGGACAACGCAAGTTCTACGCTTCGAGGAGGGGGGCGGAACCTAAGGATACTATTCATTAACACCGAGGGTGGGATTGGTGGGATGGACATGGACCAACCGCCGAGTGGCGAGTGAGAAAAGCATGGTAAGACGCAAATAATAGTACTCACCAATGTATCTCCCTCCCATGCGCGTTTGACGAGTGGACCGACGAGCTCAGGACGTGAGCGTGCAGGTCAAGCGTGTTGTGGGATTCGCGCGGTACACTGTGATCCTTTGTAATGTGCCAAGTCTCCTAGTATAATCGTACGGCTCCGGAATGAAACTGTGATGGAGCAGCAAATTTGACAGTCAATTTACCCTTTTAATTACATAAATATGAGAACCGTGCGCACCAGGCGATGGTCCTGGCCATGCCACATAGCGCATATTATGTAGGACTAGGTTAGCCGGTTGCTACATAATAGCACAGTACACTAGTGTACTGTACGCTCTTCCAAAAAAAAAAGAACCGTGCGCACCTGATCGTCTGCTGGGACTTCCCCAATATCTTCCCGCCACGCCCTATGGTCCCCGAACCAACCGCTCTCACACCCAGTGACGATTTCTGTGAGGCGTGATAACCAGACGGGTTGCACACTGGGCCAGGACGACTCCGATGCACCTCGCGAATGTTGGAACGCTAGGAGAGCTGCAACCAGATAGGGTAGATCGTAGGTGTTATGCGGAGCGCTGTTCATCGAAAGAAGTCATACGAGTCGACTATGCGAGAATGTTAGTGGTGGACGAGCAAAAGTAGTCTGGCTCCTCACAGTACGCGTGCATGCGCGATTCCGCTGCAGCAGGGGTCCAAAAGGCTGGTGGCTGAGTACATGTTGTTGGCGGTCACTTCAAGCCGCAACGTGAGTCATAGTACTTGTTCTCATGCAGTGACGACCGTCACCGTTTAGTGAAAAAGCAAGTTATCTGGAGACTCTTCATGCACTCGTTATCTCACGTGTCCCTCTCGGCCGAGAAACCGAGTCGTCGGTTCGATCTTATGGGATAAAACTCATTCTACCCACTTTTCTTTGACAATCCATTTGGCAGACGCATCCTCCAAACGCGAATTATGGTCTCTTGTCGAGTCTCCAGGAGGCACACATCCTCGACCTCTACTTGTCCCTCTGTTCGCCCACCTTTTACACCTTTTCTGTGGTCCACTTTTTGACCCCGTCAGATATCTCCACTCGCCAACGCATCAAAAACTTCGTGCGCATCGTAATATCATCAACTCCCTCCACTAGATAACGAAATATGAGTGTCGAGCTCGTCGCGACAGGCTCGGATAACAAGATGGAAAGGCCAAGTTACAGGCAAAGAATTACCCATTACAGCGGTATACCGAAGAGTGGATATATACTTGAGGGCATTGGGTAACGAAATCCTTGTACGCGTTCTCTCGCCCCGTTTTTCTTTGCAGACTATGATCCGTGGCGTCCGTCCATTCTCCCCTTCTCTGAACCGCGTTCGCCACATTTTTCAAGGTGCCCCCGCAGTCTTTGGAAACGCCTTGTTGAAAGGCGTACGGAGCGAAGACGACGATGGCTGGAGCAGATCGGAAGGTATGTATTTGAGACGTTGAGAGTGGCCGGGTATTGTACAAGGTCAGTCCGCTAGGCATTTGGGGATATACATTAAAGCGTACGCATATCTTCTCGGACATAAGGGCACCGTCACGTTGTCGACTTTTATCCAAAAGAGACCATCGGTGAGCAGGATTTTTCTTCTCGGAATGTCTTCTTATGCGTAGTTTGACTGGCGGTTTTGACCGCAAGCAGATATAGGACGATGTCGAAGGGAGATATTGAACAGAGCTTGGCAATATACTCGCATCCGTATCTTTTCATCCTTGTCTCTGAACGCTAAACTTTACCAACGTGCAAAATATACATTGTCTCAGTGAGATCCATCATGATCTGCCCTCGTTTTTACACGCACACCTTCACAATCCTATCAACGAATCCCTCTGGGCAGCATCTGGTTCCATGGAGCAACGTTTTGTCAAGATACGCTCGTCCTCAAGGTCTCAGCTTCTCGACGAGAACTCAATCCGTTCAACAGAAGATCGGGCCACTTTTCCAGTGGCATTGAGGATCCGGCTTGATCCCCTCCGCCAAAGCAGATTCTGCGCCATATTGCTCCATTCGACACAAGTATTTGAGCCAAAGTATTGATGCACGCATGGCTACCAGCACGTATACCTTTCTATTCGAGCGTCTTGGTGGTGTGTTCACCCATGACCACTTCACGTTCGAGGTGCATGATCGCCAATGTGACCAGACCCTGTCTCTTACTCGTAAAAGAGGCGGCAGTTACTCTGTGTCGTGGTCGCCTTGCTCCTGCGTACGGAAAACAGAAAGAGACCCTGCCTGAGGAGTTGAGCTATCGTACGAGATCTACTGCTTTCTTGATCGCGCCCATGTGTACCTTTCTCTGATTCTTCCAGCCCGATGGTATCCCAGAGGTAGACCGTCACCGCGCCAAGCTGGAACAAGCACCCTGTCAACGCGAGGCTGCATGCGACACTGTTGGGTGAGATCAGCGAGCGCTTGCCAACAGCAGTATCTTCAAGGACTAACACAAAGACGGGCCTGCTTCCCGTGGATGCAAAGGTGTGGGTCAAAACCGACAAAACGCGAGTGGTCGAGGGCGCCCGAGCGAATCAGAATTTAGTTCAGTGAACTAGAGGATCCTGATGCAAAAGTATACCGAGTCAGTGATGTCCAGCAGACGAATATATCGGTACGGCATGCAATTCACTTTGACCTCCAAAAAGTACAAGATCAAATGTCTGCCTTGAAATACGTGTGTCGTACCCATTCCATTGGTGTGCGGCCCATCCCCGTGTTTATCGTGTCCATCTAGGACGCAAAACATCAGTCACATGTATGCGAGCCACGTCATAAACGCACCCGGATCTGCACGCTCGTACGCCCACCGTTCTCCATGACGGCCTGTGACGCAACCAAGTCCGGATGCCCACTCTCGATCTTGATAAACGCCCACCCAGGCAAGGTTGCTGCTACAAGAAAAGCAAGAGGGAGGGATACATCAAGTCAATGCTCTAGTAGCACCGACCTCACTTCGCACCCCGTCTCTGCTACCGTCCAGCCCAAATGTTTAGGACGTATATTTGCCTTGAGCCACGTTTCGTTCCTATCGCTGATCCCATTGCTTTTGAGCCCTCGGTAAACCTACTTGATGTTCCCGTTGAAAAGTGGGCGCCCTCTTTGTTGCCCTCGCAAGACCACGACTGATTTTCATCACTTGATCAAGATGGAGGAGCTCTATCACGAGGGGGTTGCAATGTGATGTCACTTTTATGGCAAGACGCGGTGCATTGAGAAGGGTTGGACATTCTTTGCCGCATTGCGAAGGTCATGGGATGAAAAGTATTCGCGAAGTACAAGATTATTATGTTGGCCTGGTACCATGATAGTAGAAGGCCGTGACGATGGCCAGACTACGAACATTGCTGGCACCGTTCTCTTGGGCCGCGCTCAGGACTAAACTACCGCCACCACTGCCCTAACCTCGATCTCGACATCTGACTCTCCTACTCCACCGGAAGAGTGGCTGCAGGGCAAGCTTAAAGTGGGTGAGCGATAGCACGCCATGGAAGATCCGAGTGACATACCGTAAAAGACCTTGAAAGAAGTTGCGTCAAGGTGTGATACCTCTTGTGCAGCACCCTGTGCCATCGGAACATGGTGGCCAAGGAATCGAGATCGGCTAAATGGAAAGGTGGCCGATGATGATTTGCCATACCTCCCAGCGCATAGATATTGATGGCCTCTGTGACTCCTCTCGAAAACGTGTAGCACGATGCCGTGATGAGATGATATGAGGCATCTGACGATTCACTTGCAAGATGAGACCAGAAACGTGTTGCAGAGACGGCGGTTGTGGATGTGACAGGCCCAAGAGTCGGGTGTTTGTAGGCGTGCTGCACCGTTAACAGGGTCTACACTAAACTCTAAGACTGACAGAGTCGCTTGCTGCGGCCCAGAGTCCTAGTTTGGGCAGAAAGGTATTGTCCGTAGGTGATCCTCAAGTTTGGTCGAGTAAGGGGGCGGGCCATCGACATCGGGGATGGAACCATCGCGGTGGGAAAAGAGTGGGATTGAGCTGCTTGCTACGCCCCAGAATCCCAGTTTTGAGGGAATCGTGTCGTCTGTAATGGTTCTCTGCACTTTGATCGAGAAAGGAGCCCGGGCGTTGTCCGTGGGGGTGGGAGCATTGGGGTTGACCAGGCTACGGATGCGAAGCAACACGGACTCGTGTTGGCAGGTTTCAATGGACCATTCTTCGAGGTGCTGCATCTCGTATACCATATAGCCATCGGGGCTCGTACCGAGCTGCGCGAGACGGCGACGCCACTCTTCAGGGACTCGAAAATGGTTGTGGTCGGAGATGAGAACTTCCATGGGAGAGGAGGAAAGAGAAGACGACCACCATGTTGAACTTTATACGAGTCAGATGGAATGCTGAATGTCAGCCCCGTGCCGTGCGTGCCGTGCCAGGGACGGCTTATCTAATCGAACTCGTTCACTACACTAAGTAACGACTGCACAAGACCTGCTTTCAGTGCCCAACATGCTTTCGTCGAGGTCAAGCTGCAGGATCACATCGAGGAGATCTTTTCTAGTCCGATCTTTTATATCGTCTTGCTAGGCCTCATGATCCAGGTCCAGGTCGGCGTCGGCGAAGGGGCAGTCGACTAGCAGGCCATCCAGAATTTGAGTGTCTTGTGAGTACCTTTTGTTCTATTCACATCCCACTAATAAGTTCAGACGCACACAGCCCCATCTTCCTCATTCCTCGTTCGATTCCCCTACTGCAGAATCGACTCAACCACACCACCCATTCGTCAGCCCATCTCCCACCCTGTCTCCCCCTTACTGGTGCAGGCACCGTCGCCGAACTCCGCCCACGTCTATCCAACACCGCCCTCTTGTGTACTATCTTGGGTCTCCTTCTTCCTCGCCAAATTCCACCTCTCAAGCATACATCTATATTTATGGTCATATCGCACCCACCTCTTTCCCGGAGCTCCATCGACAAATGCCGACCATTCACGACCCCTTTTGGTGTGCTCCACAAGCACAAGTTGGGCTACCGGCGAATGAGCACAGTATCATGAAAACCAAGGGATGCGAGTCGGTTTCCTTATGCAGAGGTGACGAGGAAGGTTCAAGACAGATATGAACATCAAGTAGATTACCAGAGGGCCCGAACAGGGTCGGCGATAAGGACGAGAGGGACGGTCCAAGGTGCGTCTACGACTCAGCGAGATTTGTTCCAGAGGGATTTAAATTGACTAAAGTGGGTATTTGACGCGCTGGGCGGTGCATACTACGTTGCGAAGTAATCCACGCGTGATGCGCTGTTCCTCGTCAAGGAAGCTAGGAGCGGCCTTTGTCGACGGTTCTGTGGTTCGTGATCGTGCCGCTGGGACTGAGTCTTTTGTAGACTTTGACGCTCGTTCGGAATTGAGACGCAAGGAGATGAGTATAGCGAGAGAAAAGGAGCGATTGCGAACGTATGGGAGGAGTTGGCGGCAGAACGGTGGGGGGCAGTCGGCTATGTTGACCTGGGTGCCGGTTGGAGACGTACAGGTCATGTGACGCACTTGGACAAGATACTGGACGCGGTGGGGTAACGGTGCGGATGACCCGGGTGAGCTTGCAGAATCTCAGTCGAGCTAATTTCTGATTGATCACTCGTTCTAGTAATCGGGCCGAAGTTATATGCCCCTCTTTCTCAATCTACCAACGGGGTGGTGTGAACCTCTGACTGTTGTACTGCAGAGATAGGATAGTCCATGTTAGTGGTCAAATCGTGCCCGATTTGAGTGTGGCACTCGTTGACGAACTCTTACTTAACTCTACACTAGCTTTCCTTTTTTTCTTGTCGAGAACGGACCCAAGCAGACGTCGTTCCCTCGAGAAGGACCTTTTCGACCCCACTTCTCGCGAGTAGCTCTTAGGTATGTTATGTGCTTGGTAACTGGACTGGCTTAACTCGTGGTCTAGACAACGATGATGCTTCAAGACACCAAGGGCTGCAAAAGAACTCCCAAGGCCAAATCTCTCATACAACCACTCTGATGCTCAGACGAAGCTTTCGCGGCCATTTGGTCTGGGACCCTGGGTGCTTGAGCGGCATTGACGAAACTCCGAGTCGCTTGAGACACCCATTCCTGGCCGGACGTTGTACTTCGGGTGCACGCCATCGGACATTGTTGGTAGTGGTGATTGATCTAGCCGATTTACCGGAGATACTGGTGAGTTGTGCAAGCTTGAATTCGGAGTAGACGATTTTCTGTGGAAGGACAGGGTAACAATCGTTTTCTTACGAAGCCACTTATCGCGTTGGGACGCTGACTCGACGAGCGATCAAAAGAGTTCGAGTCATTTGTGTACCCTTGACTTAGTGGTTATGAAATGTGGACCTGGATACGAGGGTTGCGTTCGACATTTGCAGTAGTCGCTTTGAGCCCGTCAAAGAAATGACATACTTGGGGATCTTGACGATCCAGTGCTATGTCTTGTGTCGGATCCTGATGAGTAGATATACCATATCCTAGTAAATGATAGTGAGTAACGGTCAGGAGCGGCTCGAAGCGGGACAACGATTCCATGATTTTGAGTGCGTATATGCGCCTGTTTTGCGTGAAAGGCCGCGCTGACGTGTGGATAATATCAGGACAGAGTAAACCTGATGCTTGGAACATGGTGCCCATTCAGACGTTTAAGAATGAGATTGCAACTCTGACTACGATGACTAGGTAAGATCGAGGACGCGATCAAAGGTCTGGTTGCACATCAACCTGATCAATAACAGGGAGGAGGCGTCCATCGTTGAATGAATTGCAGACGTTTACCGTCGATTCTTGAAGAGCGCTCTCGATACCGAAAAGGTGATTTGGCAGCGATTCCAAGTCTCTCGATGGTACGTGTCCAATGGTTCCGCTCTCTCTTGTCGCTGACTCAAACGTAACAGAGAACTGAACAGTGCAACACTTGGTCTTTATGTGCTCAAGGATTACAGGAAGCATGAGGGAGAGTTTTTGCGTTGTGCACAAAGCCTCGATCAGATCACTGATGCATGCAAGGGCCCATTCACGGAGTGTATCATTTCCAGTGTCACAGCGCCTAAAAATATCTCTAATCTATCCGATCCGATATGGTGAAATGGTGTTACGAAGAGAAGTAACGTCACTTGTGACGGGTAGATGTTGAGTACTTGAGTTCTGACCCTCATGTTTGCACTCCACGTTGGTCCCTCCAGCTAACTTGATGGTCTTTGACTGAGAGAGGATTAAAGTTGCGGAGTTCAAACTTGTTCGGACCTACCCTTCTCTCTCTCCACAAGGCTCGGGATGAGATCCACGTACGTCCTCGAGCATGAGCAGGACAAAGAGTGGTGAGATGCATCATGTATACACACAGCCTGTAGAGTTTTCCCGCCTCCGTTTTGGGCATGCGCTGATCAGCTGCACAAGATCAGGCTCGAGAGTGGGCTCTGTGACCGCTGCTGTATCGTGTGCCAGTACCAACGAGGATGTCGTCGCCTCTGGGATCGACGGAAAGGGACTGCTCAGAACGAGAACGATTATTGGCAGAGATAGTTGCACTCAAACGCGTGCATTCCATCAAGGGTGGGGATCGTACTGGCGGTAGTTTAGTCCTGAGCGCGGCCCAAGAGAACGGTGCCAGCAATGTTCGTAGTCTGGCCATCGTCACGGCCTTCTACTATCATGGTATCAGGCCAACATAATAATCTTGTACTTCGTGAATACTTTTCATCCCATGACCTTCGCAATGCGGCAAAGAATGTCCAACCCTTCTCAATGCACCGCGTCTTGCCATAAAAGTGACATCACATTGCAACCCCCTCATGATAGAGCTCCTCCATCTTGATCAAGTGATGGAAATCAGTCGTGGTCTTGCGAGGGCAACGAAGAGGGCGCCCACCTTTCAACGGGAACACCAAGTAGGTTTACCGAGGGCTCAAAAGCAATGGGATCAGTGATAGGAACGAGACGTGGCTCAAGGCAAATATACGACCTAAACATATGGGCTAGACGGTAGCAGAGACGGGGTGCGAAGTGAGGTCGGTGCTACTAGAGCATCGACTTGATGTACCCTTCCCTCTTGCTTTTCTTGTAGCAGCAACCTTGCCTGGGTGGGCGTTTATCAAGATCGAGAGTGGGCATCCGGACTTGGTTGCATCACAGGCCGTCATGGAGAACGGTGGGCGTACGAGCGTGCGGATCCGGGTGCGTATGCGTGGCTCGCATACATGTGACTGATGTTTTGCGTCCTAGATGGATACGATAAACACGGGGATGGGCCGCACACCAATGGGATGGGTACGACACACGTATTTCAAGGCAGACATTTGATCTTGTACTTTTTGGAGGTCAAAGTGAATTGCATGCCGTACCGATATATTCGTCTGCTGGACATCACTGACTCGGTATACTTTTGCACCAGGATGATCCTCTAGTTCACTGAACTAAATTCTGATTCGCTCGGGCGCCCTCGACCACTCGCGTTTTGTCGGTTTTGACTCACACCTTTGCATCCACAGGAAGCAGGCCCGTCTTTGTGTCAATCCTTGAAGATACTGCTGTTGGCAAGCGCTCGCTCATCAACCCCCCTTGATCTCACCCAACAGTGTCGCATGCAGCCTCGCGTTGACAGGGTGCTTGTTCCAGCTTGGCGCGGTGATGGTCTACCTCTGGGACACCATCGGGCTGGAAGAATCAGAGAAAGGTACACATGGGCGCGATCAAGAAAGCAGTAGATCTCGTACCATAGCTCAACTCCTCAGGCAGGGTCTCTTTCTGTTTTCCGTACGCAGGAGCAAGGTGACCACGACACAGTAACTGCCGCCTCTTTTACGAGCAAGAGACTGGTTCTGATCACGTTAGCGATCATGCACTTCGAACGCGAAATCGTCATAGGTAAACGCGCCACCAAGACGCTCGAATAGGAAGATGTATGTACTGGTAGTCACTGGTGGCCATGCGTGTATCAATACCTTGGTTCAAGTACTCGTGTCGAATTGAGCAATATGGCGCGAAATCTGCTTTGGCGGTAGGGACCAAGCCAGATTCTCAGTGCCATCGGAAAAGTGGCTTGGTCCTCCTGTTGAACGGATTGAGTTCTCTTCGTCTCGTCGAGCAGCTGAGGCCTTGAGGACAAGCGTATCTTGACAAAACGTTGCTCCAGATGCTGCCCAGAGGGTAGTGGTTTACAACACCAGAGGGATTCGTTGATAGATCGTGAAGGCATACATGTAAAAACGAGGGCAGATCATGATGGTTCTCACTGTGACAATGTATATTTTGCACGTTGGTAAAGTTTAGCGTTCAGAGACAAGGATGAAAGATACGGATGCGACTATATTGTCAAGCCTTGTTAATCTCTTCTTTCAACATCGTCCTATATCTGCTTGCGGTCAAACCCGCTAGTCAAATTACGTATAAGGAGGCTTTCCGAGCAGAAAAATCCCGCTCACCGATGGGCTCTTTTAGAAGGAGGTCGACTGCCGTGACAGTGTCCCTATGTCCAGGAAGCTATGCATGCTTTAGTGGACGCATGTCTCCAAATGCCTGGCGGACTGACCTTATACAACACCTGACCACTCTCAACGCGAGTAGAAAGAGACAGACAAAAAGTCACACACAAGTCCAATCAGGTGTGAAAATTTCGGATTTTCCCACATAAACGCTGTCAGAAAATCACCCCAAAACCTCTATCGGGTCCAGGAATAGTACCACTCACGGTCACCTAGAACTGCAGCTTGCCGATGCCAACAACGTGTACTCTGCCGCCAGTCAGTCGGTCCGGGCCCTACTAATGCAATGGAACTAGTCACGCACGCGTACTGTGAGGAGCTAGACCACTTCTCGTCCACCACTAACATTCTCGCATGGTCGACTCGTACTTTTTTCGACGAACAGCTCTCCGCATAACACCTACACATCGCAGCTCTCCTAGTGTTCTAATATTCGCGAGACGCATCGGTGTCGTCACTGGGTGTGGGAGAGCGATTGATTCAGGGACTATAGGGCGTGGCAGGAAGATCTTGGGCAAAATGCAGCAGACGGTCTGGTACGCACGGTTCCTGTCTTACATTAAAGGGTTAAATTGGCTGTCAGATTTGCTGCTCCATCGCAGTTTCACACAAAACTCAGCAGTAAGACTTGGCGCACTTCAAAGTATCACAGGGTACCGCGCGAATCCCACAACACGCTTGATCTACACCCTCACGTCCTGAGCTCGTCGGTCCACTCGTTGAACGCGCACGGGAGGGACATACATCGGTGGGCACTATTCTACGCATCTTATTGATGCTTCTCTCACTCGGCAGTTACTCCATGACCACCTCATCAAACCCACCCTTGGTGTCAATGAACAGCACCCTTGGGTTTTGCCCTACCCTCCTCCGAGAGCAGGACTTGCGTCGTCCACCTAGAGGAGTCTATATGACATCATACAGGCTCATGCTACAGCCGTGGTGACGGAAACAGTCGCGCAAAGCAATATTCTGAGGGTGCGTGTGGGCAGATTGACTTGATCCGAGGTTGGTGGTGGTGGCCTAGGGACAGGATCTAGTTCGTTGTGCGGATGGTTCGGCTAGGCCCAGGTGAGTACCCAATAGATGTATACAACGCCTGCCCGTCTCATCTAGTCTCGTAGGCGATTCTGGGACTTTGGATACCGTCATTCAGATTTCGCCCATTAAATGAGAAATGGGAATAGTAAAATGGTCACGTTGACTACTTCCTGTGAGAGTATCGGATGCCAAACACACGGACTGCACCAGCCAGCTGGATCTGCGACCAATCTTCCCGGTGGACATATAACACACCCCGTTGTGTATGTGCCCCACTTCCGCTTCCAATCAACTTTAGCTCAGCTCGTCTAGCACGCCGATAAGTCTCACAGTTAACACGCAGGACAAGCTACCGAATCGTACGTGCAGATAGATGCTATGTCGCAGTGGATGCCTCCGGGGGTTGTTATTAGACATGCAGAGAAGTAGTACTACAGACAAACGCGGCGTTGCGCGAGTTTATTTTTGCGATGAATAGGTAGAACTGGATTTTCAGAGGCTACGACTAGGCATTTGTTGTCGGAGATTCATCTTGGGAGCTGTGGGAACTATCAAGTCTCCCCTCGTTCCTGCATCACCGCCAACGCAAGCGAACAATTATTCAACCTCCTAGCGCTCGCTCACACCATGCAGAACGAAGATCTCAGAGAGAAATTTGGACGATTCAGAATTCTCATTATTGGCCGGGCAAACGCCGGTAAAACAACCATTCTAAAGAAAATCTGTGACTCGACGGAAGACCCAGAAATCTACGACGGTATGGGAAGAAAGGTTTGATTCTTTCCAGGTTTCTGTCTCATGAAGTACTGATGGCTTGCGATCAGGTCGATCGTAAACAGATCCAGGAATCCAGAGAGGTGAGTGTAAGTCGTCACCGTCTATCCCATTTCGGCTAAATGCATCTTAAGCGCGGACTACACAACATTGAAAATGAGATGGTGTTCCAAAGCAACCCAAGCTTTGTTTTCCATGACTCGCAGGGATTTGAGGCTGGCAGCATCGAGGAATTTGAGCAGATGAAGGCCTTCGTCACTTCACGTGCAAAAACCACTTTCCTCAAGAAACGGATTCACGCTATATGGTAATGTGACTCAATTGTGTTAACAGTAAATGGAAGATAATTCCTCGATGAATAGGTATTGTATCCCAATGGACCAGTACCACCGTGCTGTGTTGAGTGCGGAGGAGAAGTTTTTTGATGAGTGTGACACAGGACATGGTAAAGTGGTATCACCATTTATTCAGAACCTAATCACTGTTGAATTACAGTTCCTGTTGTTGTTGTATTCACAAAATGTGATGCACTATGGGCTGCAGGCTTTGGGAAACTCAATGTGGATGAGAGAAAATTATCTGTGAATGAACAATTCATGAGAGTCAAGGAGTATGCAAAGGAGATGGTGAGAGATAGCACTGCATGGGAAAGGTTGAGGACAAGACAGTATCCTCCAAGGGAACATGTGGAATTGGAAAGTAAGTATGATATTGTCTGTTGTGACTGAATTCATTCACTTTTATATAGACATGCATCAATCTGAAAATGATTGCCAAGTTCTCTTAGAGAGAACCATAGAGGCCTTGAATGAGGAAAGTATGCAAAAGCTGCTAGTGACTACCCAGCATTCCAATATGCTACTTTGCAAGAAGTATTTTGTGGAAAGGTGAGTGAAGGTAATTGTATAGATAGTCTGGGGAATACTATCAATCAAAATTTGATTTCTTTGCAGAGCACTACTACCATTGATTTACAATAAACAGAATGCTACTTCAACATTCAGCATGAAAGAAACAAATAATCTGTTTTCTGCTGCATTATCATGGTTTCCACACACAAAGGTCAGTAGTTCTTTGATCATTTCATGTGTAGTAGTTTGTACTTTTCAATCTGATTATAATTATCATAGGTTGGTTGATGGTTACTATTATATTTTTTGAACAATGTTGATTTCTGCCTGTTTATTCCACCCTCTCATTCATAGCCTGTAAGTGGTCTGACTGCCATTGAGGAATTGTGAATGATGCTGATCTTTCCCTGTTTGTTCTACTCTGTTGCTCTCTCATTCATAGGGAGTAAGTGGTCTGATTGTCATTGGAGAATTGAGAGTGGTGTTGATCTCTGTCTGTCTGTTCCACTATGTTGCTCTCTCATTCATAGTCTGTAAGTGGTTGGATTATCATTGGGGAATTGAAAATGGTACAAATTTTTCCCTACCCTGTTACTCATTCATAGGGAGTAAGTGGTCTGTTTGTCATTGGGGAATTAAAAATCATCCTGATCTCTCACTATCTATTGTCCTCTCATTCACAGTTAGTAAGTGGTCTGATTGTCATTAGAAAATCAAGAATGGTACTAATCTCTGCCTGTTTGTTTCACCCTGTTACTCTTTCACTCATAGGTTGTAAGTGGTCTGATTGTGATTGGGGAATTGAGAATGGTGCTGATCTCTCACTGTCTGTTTTATCTTGTTGCTCTATCATTCATAGGAAGTAAGTGGCCTGGTTGTCACTGGGGAATTAAGAATGGTGCTCATCTCTGCCTATCTTTTCCACTCTGTTCCTCTTTTATTTATAGTATGTAAGTGATCTGACTACCATCAGGGAATTGAGAATAGTGCTGATCTCTCCTTGTCTGTTCCACCTTGTTGCTCTTTTATTCATAGGAGGTAAGTGGTCTGATTGTCATTAGGGAATTGTGAATGCTGATCTCTACCTGTCTGCTCCACCCTATTGCTATGTCATTCATAGTTTGTAAGTGGTCTTATTGTCATCAGGGAATTGACAATGTTGCTGACCTTTTCCTGTCTGTTCTACCCTGCTTCTCTCTTATTCATAGCGAGTAAGTGGTCTAATTGTCATTAGAGAATTGAGAATAATGCTGACCTTTCCTTGTCTGTTCCACCCTATTGCTCTCTCACTCATAGGAAGTAAGTGATATGATTGTCATTAGGGAATTGAGAATGGTACTGATCTCTTCCTGTCTGTTCCATCCTATTTCTCCCTCTTTCTCCCTCATTTATAGAAAGTAAGTGGTCTGATTGTCATTAGGGAATTGAGAATGGTGCTGATTTCTGCCTGTCTGTTCCATCATGTTGCTTTTATATTCATAGGATGTAAGTGCCAACAGGGAATTGAGGATGGTGCTAATATTTTGTCTATTTCACCCTGTTGTTCTCTCATTTATAGTGGGCAAGTGGTCTGATTATCATTGGGGAAATGTGAATGATGCTGGTTTTTGCCTGTCTGTTCCACCTTGTTGCTCTCTCATTCATAGGGAGTAAGTGGTCTGATTCTCATTGGGAAATTGTGAATAATGCTGATGTCTACCTGCCTGTTCTGTCCTGTTGTTCTTTCATCCATAGGAAGTAAGTGGTCTGATTGTCATTAGTGAATTGTGAATGATGCTGATCTCTCCCTATCTGTTCCACCCTGTTGCTTCATAGGAAGTAAGTGGTCTGATTCTCATAGGGGAATTGTGAATGGTACTGATCTCTCTCTGTCTTTTCCACCCTGTTGCTCTCTCATTCATAGGAAGTAAGTGATCTGATTGTCATCAGGGAATTGCAAATGATGCTGATCTCTGCCTGTCTGTTCTGTCATGTTGCTCTTTCATTCATAGGGAGTAAGTGGTCTGATTATCATTGGGTAATTGAGAATGGCACTGATCTCTCCCTATCTGTTCTACTCTATTACTTTCTCACTTATAGTTTGTAAGTGGTCTGACTGGCATAGGGGGATTGAGGATGATGTTGATCTCTCCTGTCTGTTCCACTTTATTGCTCTCTAATTATAGTATGTAAGTCATCTGATTACCATTTTGGGGATTGTAAATAGTGTTGATCTCTGTTTGTCTATCATATCCTGTTGCTCTCTCATTCATAGGGAGTAAGTGGTCTAATTGTCATTAGAGCATTGAGAATGGTGCTGATCTCTGCCTGTCTGTTCTACCCTGTTGCTATGTCATTTATAGTTTGTAAGTGGTCTAATTGTCATTGGGAAATAGAGAGTGGTGTTGATCTCTTCCTGTCTGTTCCACCCCATTACTCTCTCATTCACAGTCTGTATGTGGTTTGATTGTTATTGAGGAATTGAGAATGGTGCTGATCTCTTCCTGTCTGTTCCACTCTGTTCCACTCTGTTCCACTCTGTTCCACTCTGTTCCACTCTGTTAAACTCAGATAAAAACAATTAAACTCTGATCCAATAAGT
>JBBPMY010000007.1:0-54064 GCA_038090615.1 Phylloporus gajari | reverse complement strand
CCACTCTGTTCCACTCTGTTCCACTCTGTTCCACTCTGTTACTCTCATTCATAGCAAGTAAGTGGTCTGATTCTCATTAGGGAATTGAGAATGGTGCTGATCTCATCCTGTTGCTCTTTTTTTCCATAGCAAGTAAGTAGTTTGATTGTCATTGGAGAATTAAGAATGGTGTTGATCTCTGCCTGTCTGTTCCACTCTGTTATTCTCTGATTCATAGAATGTAAGTGGTCTGATTGTCATTAGGGAATTAAGAGTAATATTAATGCTTGATATTATTATTATCTCAACTTATATTCAGTTGGTATGTATTTCTCTCACTACTTACTTTTACATGATTTGATATAATTATATCTTCTATTATAGATGGTATATATTTAATAATTTAAATTAACAAAACAATTTCACTCATGATATAATACTCAGAGTGTATGTTGATGTTCATTTTTTAAATTATTTTTATTCTATTGAACTTGATATACTATAGCAGGTATGAAATCTATTTATTATTTTTATATTTGTTTACTAACATAATATTATTTACCTCTTATCATATAGCTGGTGTGTTTCTATTATCATATATATGTACAGTTACTAATATTATAAACCAGGATGTAGGTCTTTATGTATCTTTGTTAAAGTTTCTTAAACAATTATCACTATATTTTAGAAGGAGGTATGAAAGAGCTTTCATCTTCATTTGTATTATTATATCTCACCTATATTATTTAATATGTTACAGATTGTATGTCATTTATTCATTTCATGTTTTGAATGAACTAAATTAGATTGTATAGGTGACATCTTCATCAAAGGTAATCCATTTATGTATTATACACTATTTTTCTTAGTATCTAACTCCACATGATGATCAGGCTTTGACAATGACAAACATGCCATCTAGCTCAGGCTCAGGTGTATGTTTGTTTTTTTATATCTATGGCAACTACCTGACATTGTATAGATCCCATCTCCATTTGATACATGGAAGAAGGCTTTCAGTAGTGGCATTGGTCAGATTTTAATAGTATCATTTCATATAGTAATTGATGTTTGTAGGGTTTGCTTTGATTTTGGAGCACTCCTTCTTTCTACACCAGCAAAGGGTTCAAAATCCTATTGAAACTGCAGCTAAGCAGTATATTTCATCTGGAACATCTGCTAGAGTTGCTCAAGCACTCACAAAGTTGTACCCTCAATTGATACCATACAATTCAAGGTCAATATATCAGATAGCCATGAATCTGATCTCTGAACATATCATCTGTAAGTAATAGGAGTCTTGTTATTGATCACTTGTTGAATATATTGTAGTCAAGAAGTGAAGTTATTGATAAGCCAGAATATCTTGCAAGATAATGGAGTTATCATACATATGTACTATGGTGAAGGATATCAAGTTGAAAAGAGTATAGAAATATATGACATTTTTTCAATCAATTATTTGTGCTTCTGAACCTTTTCATGTTGATAATATATTGCTGGTACATTTATTGTTGAATCCAAGTCTACAATAGCAGAGCACACATCCTGGTTTGTGGCCAGCATCTCTGACCTCAGGTTTTCCTATTTCATATATGTATATGTAAAAAATAATCTAGTTTAGCTAATGTAGAAACAGAAAAAGTAGACTAAGCTATCAATGATATATTTTCTTCTTAATATGTATTCACAACTCTTGCTACTCCTTCCTTAGTGATGTCTTCTTTTTTTGCCCTTGAGTTACCCATGGTTTTCATGAGTTGCATGCCTTTTTCAATGGATATGATCAGTGTTTTAAAGTCTGGTCTAGAATCATTCAAAAGACTGGCAACTGAACTGAACCAACACTGGTTGCAACTGGACCATGGTTGTGGTCTTTTCAAATTTGAGTAGTATATTAGTCTAGTTGCAGATCAGCTGTAACCAGTCTTGTATGCAACTGGTCCATATCATTAGTCTGACCCCTAAAATTCCCACAACTCAACACATCTGTTGATTTGTGCAGATTTTAGAGGTTAAAATGATAGATTTTATGTGTTAAATTTCTGTATTTTGACAATGCTGTCAAAATGTGGACATTTCCCACACTAAAATAGACTCAGAAGATCATACTTGGGAAGTGCTGGCTGGTGCTGGCTGAAACCTTGCTTGACATTGGCAATTTTGGACAGACAAAATGGCATTAGTGATATAAAGCAACAATCTGTATTTATACGCAGTAATAGGACATATTAAGGTATCAATAAAGAGTGTGATGGCCCAAATGGGTGTCAAAGGAATGTGGAACAATTGTCAGAATGTAAGGGTGCAAAAATGAGGGTATAAATGGCATAAAGGCAAGTCTAGACCAAATGACGCTTCTTGCTTGAAGGAGAAGCAGCAGGGTCAACATAAAGGCTAATTTTACGCTTCCTCGCCACACAGTTCACAGTTCCCTGAGGTGGTGCAATAAGGTGAATCATCTGGATGTCAGCACTGATAACATCATTGCCAACAGCACCTTTCTTGCCTGCAATAGACCAGTGAGATAGATTGAAATGAATTTCTACCAGTGCCTTCTTAAGGGTTTGCCTATAAGCATCAGGCTTGATTAGTTTCCCCTGGAGATTGTAGGCAGGGACTGGCACAATGTGATGCGTCTCCTTGAGTGATAGTAACTCCTTGCATGCTTCCTCATAAGCTAGCAGCCAGGTATCAATCAAGAATGCAGTGGCATCTATTAATTGTTATTCTTGAGCTCACAGAGTAAAAATCAATAACATACCCTTTGCCTCCTCCTCATCCTCAGATGCTTTCAAGTCCACAGTATCCTCCTCTTCAATTGCATCAAGGCACTAGATAGAACTAAAGTCAATGACATGTTATAGACAAAAGTCAACAACACACCTCAAAGAGGACATGATGAACTTTGAAATGTGGGCTGACACCTCCTGGCAGGAAAAACCCCTTACCAGACTCAAAGCCAGGGGTTGCAACATTTTCCCAGAGCTTCTGAAGGTTTTCAAGAACCTTTTTGAAGTCATCATGGACTGGTTGCACATCTGGCTGTTCCATGGTGCAAGATGGCTTGACATTCACAAGCTTACACCAGATCTGAGAGCCTGGCATATAGTTGGCATCTGCTGTCAACCAAAAGTCATGGTTAGAAACTCTGGTGATGGCACAGAGTGGTGCAAGCTCAATGCCTGTCTCAGGTGGCAGGGTGGGATAGCCAGTGGCACCATTCCCATTGCCATCCATTGTGTTAGCCATTTTTACAGCCAACTGGTTGGCATGACCATCATGTACCCAATGGACATTGTCCAACACCTTGTCATCACCAAGATAGAACCTGGTGGCAACCAGGTTTTGATGCACAGTCAAAATGCACGAGGGCAAGTTGCACAGCATTGTCATCTGTGGTGTGGGGCTAGTAGGATGGGTGGGGGCTGGGACCATAGTGGATCCAAGTAAACAATGGTGTAAAGAGTAGAGGGTAAGAAAAGAGCAGAGGACAAGCCAAGAAGAAAGAGAAGAGGTGAGAGAATATGGTGTACCAGGGGCTCCTTATATATGTTTTGCACAGGGACATCTACTGTAAGCATCAGACATATATATATATATTATAAGATGATGGCAAAGTTGGGACCTACTAAATTACATGGTGGTGGCAAGAGTCAAGACCCATGAGTTGTGTGGTGGTGGCAAGGGCCAAGGCCTACTGAATTGCAGTGGCAGTAGGGTCATGGGTCAGTGGTGAAGCTGTAAGTGAATGGAGGGGGGAAGTGAACATCCAAGATCCTGCTAGGCCCTGGAGAACAGACATCGCAGTCAAGCATCTCAGCTGCTTGTGCCCAGCAAATGAGTCCTACTCCTGAATCTGATGCTGAGAAGCTCAGCCTTCTTTGTCTTTTATCCATGAAAGCTCTCCTTACCCATTTGAAAGGGGTCCTCTCTTTTTCATGCGCAGAACGCCAAAGTAAAGACCTGCTCATCCAACATATTTTACAAGATGCCCCTGCAGAACACATTGAGTTCCTCATCACTACAGGTCAAGAGAAGCTGGCTGAGAAGGATGGGAATAGCCTTAGATGCTCTTGTCAGAAGTGTAAGAGGCCAGAAGAACAGAATACACATCATATTGCCCAGAGGTTGGAGGAGATTGATGAGAGCGTAGTAGAAAACGACACTGATGATAGCTATGACCCATCCAAGTTTCTCAAGCTCCCCACCACAATGGAATTGAAGAATTGCTACAAACAGTTCTATGAAGCAACCTCAAATGCTGCAGTTAAAATGGATGTCTGTGGTGTCTGCACACACAAGTGCAACACTATTGATGAGAAGATCAGTAAAATTTGCCTTTTGAATCTTCCAAACACAAACTGACTCATTCTGAAGAAACCACACCCTGCCCATCAACTCTTTGATGGAAAACTTCTTGAGCCTGCTGGGGTGAAAGTAGCAGGGAGCCAAGTCATAGTCTCCATCTGTCATATGTGTCATGAAGATTTGCAGAAAGGGGGTGAGAGCCCACTGAAGTACTCACTTGCAAATTGGCTCTGGATTGGTCCAGTACCTTGACAGCTACAGGTGTTAACACTCTCAGAACAGCTCATGATTGCACTTCTTTATCCCTGCATATATGTTTTCAAGCTATTTCCAAAGTGTGTTCATGGTGTTCAGAATGTCTCTGGATTGCAACGTGCTATACAGGGGAATGTTAGCACATACGAGCTTGATCAAGAGGGAATTACCTCTATGATTGAGGGCAAATTGAGGCCATGCCCCCCAGCAATCCTGGTGTCCCTGATATCTGTAACATTTATTGCCCTTGGAGAACTCCCCAGGTCCTGGATCTATTCAACATTTCACATGTGGCATTAGGTCATATTTGAGGCATTGCAATGGCTGAAAGAAAACAATCCAAAGTACTATGACAATATCAAGATCAGTGCCTCTCGCATAGAAGTACTACTGGAAGATGACATACCTGAAGAAGTTACATTGCTCATACAGCAATCAGAGGATGTTGGGGTTGTTGATTAGGAGAGTGACAGATACATACCTCAAGACAATGATGAAGGTCAGATTTCAAGTTTCATTCAGATGACAAGAGATCAACTCACCCATCATCTGTAGTAGCACCTGATGATCTTGAAGAATGCACTGGCATGGCAAGTCCTGAATTGCCAAGAGATCCTGAAAGCAATGGTTAGTCACAAGTCAATTCTGACATTGAAAATGAGTAACAACATGTTGTAGAGCCAGATGTTGTCCCACTCCAAGTCTCAGGGACAGTTGACACCAACATGTCAACTTTGATGGCAACAGAGTTGATGGCATAGGGCCTAGTAAACTTATGGAAGGAAGGGAAGGAGGGCGGTTATGCTGTGCAGCATGGACAATTGCCAGTCAAAGATTTTGGGTGACCTCGCCAAGGTGAACAGGCAGAACTGACATCAGAACATGGATGGCCAAATTTCTTTGAGAAGGCATTTTCCTACCTTTTCTGTATGGAGAAGGTGGGATAGAGGCTACACAAGATGTCCTTGTTGACTTTTCAGAGCATGTTAAGTGGCTTCTTCAATATCACAATTGCCGCTTTCATAGGCACAAGAATTTCCCTTTTGTTGCATTTGGTATACACCAACATCGTCAAGTCCTTACATCCACACGGCTTCAGATGTAGCATAAAACCTTCAAAAAAGAGGCTCACCTGCTAGCCACCCTGACAGTAGAAAAACTCCAGAGGGCACAGGAAGATGAAGAACATGGATGACCAATCACTGATCCCACAATTCAGCTCCTATGCCAGCACATATATGCTACTGGTGGACATGTTATCAGATCTGATCAAGCACGATATCAGCTCAGAAGTCAGATATGGGCCACATCAATTATGCTCAACCCATCTAGTCTGTGGATCACAATAAATCCTTGTGATCTGCACAACCCGATCGCACAGATCTTTGCAGGTGAACAGATTGATCTTGATAACTTTGATGCACATCTTGGACCATCAAAGGAGAAGCAAGCAGAAAACATTGGTCTTGACCCTTTTGCTGCTGTCAAATTTTTTCATTTCATCATCAAGACCATTCTAGAGAAGCTTTTTGGTATCAAGGCCACAAATCATCTCATCCACTCCATGCTTGGAGTTTTTGGTCACTTGTCAGCCTATTTTGGAGTGGTAGAGTCACAGGGCAAAGGATCCTTGCATCTCCACATGCTCCTGTGGATGAAAAATGCACTGCCACAGGAAGAGATGGAAGAGAGTCTGAAAAGTGAAGAGTTTTGTCAGCAAATCAAGACCTTCATCAAAGCCAACATCCATGCTTACCTTCCTGGTCTTGAGTCAGCAGAATCTATAAGGGAGATACCCAATGAGACAGAAGTAGCATACTCTCAACCACCCAAACCAGACTCTATGAAGTACGATGAAGAATTAACAGATCTTGAATGTCATGTTACAAGATCGAAGAACCTCCATACCTGCGAAGTCTGTCAGTGCCTCATACCAAACTGGAAGGGTGGCCTTGTTTGCAAGTGATGGGCACTGTTTGAAAAGGCATTGGATGACTACATCGACAAGAATGGTCACTGGGGACCAAAGCATCTATACAAATTCATGAATGGATGGGTGCCATCGCTCACTATCAACATTTGTTGCAACAACGATGGAAAATTACTCACCAACTCCAGAGAAACCATCAATACATCCTTCTATATCACTGGATATCAAACAAAGAAGCAGGGTCATAACTTCAACATGTCTGCAATTCTTGCAAAAGGATTCACATATCATACCCAATGTACTTTGTATGTGCAAAGTTTACAGGATCAACAGTGATTGCTCCTCTTTCGCCTGATCCACACATTGTGAACAAGAATTGGCTGCCCCAATGGTCATGTTGTATCTGATGGGATGGGGTGATACGTATCACTCACACCATTATACACCCATCTATTGGTTGTCTTTCACCACCAAGTTGTTGAAAGCATATCCAAACCTGTGAAGACGAGCAAACATCAATGGTAATGAGAGGTGAGCATAGTATTAAAGCTGTTGCCCTGTTGACTCACCAACATGGAAGCTGCTCCAATCCACCACCAGCATCTCAAGATTGTGACAAACAAAATGGGGGACACTCAGATGAGAATGGTCATGCTGAGGTAAGTTATGGGACCACTTGTGCCACAACATGCAGCTAACATAGGAATGAAAGGATTTGGCAGAGGAAGACGCTGAGCATAGCACTGTAACACTGAGCTGTGATGGCTGTGGGAGAGTAGCAACCAAGTGTCAAGTGACAGACTACCAACTATGTGGTGACTTGCTGTCTGAATGCAACATCATTGAGTTTTTTACTAGAACCTATGAAATCAACCTCAATTTGAAGGACAAGACACCTAGTTCTGGAAGTCAGCAGAACGAGGACACAGAGCAACCTGACCTTCTACATGCACCAAGACAATGTGGATGCCCATGCCATGAGCGTGTGCCATATCTCCCAGAGCATCCCAAGGCTAAAGTCAAGCAGCACATGGTCCATGGATCACATCATCACAATCTCCCAAACTTCATTGGTTGGTATTTCCCCCGTCACAATAACCCTGATGAACATGAATTCTATTGTGCATTGATGCTTATGCTTCTCAAGCCATGGAGACTGATTGAAAGAGATCTCAAGCTACCTTCGCAGACATGGTCAACTGTCTTCAACAACTTTGTCTCTACAGCCTCTCAGCATACTTGCCACATCATTTCCAGAATACAGTACTTCCATGACTGTCAATCAGCAGCATAGTGTCAGTCTAACAACAAACGAGGGTTGGACTCTCACACCTTCAATCTTGCGGGCCCAACATCCGGTGATCATGACTTGGCTGAAGACAGTGAGGCCAACACACAGGTGCCTTTGTCAGAGGAAGGCCTTGCAAACCTCATTGCCTCTCAGGTTCCATTTCATGAGGAATTTCATGACTGATTAGCTATTGAGACTGCCAAAGTTGTCAAAATATTCAGTGATCCTGAATCACTGGAGTGTCTGGACCAACCTTCCAATGCAACTGGAGTGGCCAATGACAAATTGAGTGAGACACAAGCCCCACAACTTGCTATACAGAACACAAGTGATGTTGATATTCAAAATCTACATCTATGGAAGCAGCAAATGAGTAGGGATGTCAATAAGCAAAATAAGGATGCCATGTCTGATATCTCACAGACAATTGTCGGTGACAATGACCGTGATCATGGAGATGTCACTCAGCTTCATCTCCCATCAGCAGTGGACAAAGAGCCAAGTGTCCACTATATGGACCCATCCAAGGCAGCAGAAGTTTCATTGGCATCTGTAGATCCATCAATGTTGTGCTATGACCAGTTTTGGGCTTATGACATCATAATGTGGCACCTCAACAGAACACTCACAGGCAAAAAAATCCCCCCACTTCGAATGATAATCCATGGCAAAGGCAGCACTGGAAAATCTAAAGTGATCCAGACTGTCACAGAGTATTTCGCACAAAGAGGAGTCAAGCATCTTTTATTGAAGTCAGCATACACTGGTGTTGCAGCATCACTGATCAATGGGAAGACAACCCACACTATTGGTATGATCTCAAGCTGGGATAGTGGTGAGACTATGATGAGTCCTGAGACCAAAGCAAAGCTTCAAGCATTCTGGAAACACATTAAGTACCTTGTTATTGATGAGGTATCAATGATTAGCAAGACTTTCCTGGCCAAGCTTTCTTGGAACATAGGTGTTGGAAAAATGGTTTCAGAGCAGCCAGCATCTCCACATTCATTCAGTAGCATCTCTGTCATCAAAACCAGAGATTTCTTTCAGTTCCCTCCCATTGCATGCAGTGCAACAGATGCACTCTATTTTCCAGTGGATGCATCGCAATGAAACACGGATAGCATCACAGGATGTTTGATCTATGAAGAGAGTCTGACAGTTGTCATTCTGAAAGAACAGATATGTGTGGTGGATGAAGGATGGCGAGACTTTCTGTGCCACCTTCAGCTTGGTCAGGTGCAGGATCAGCACATGAGAATGTTGCATATGCTGCTTCTCACCAATCCCAAGTGCCTTGAAACAGACTTTACATCAGATCTATGGACTAATGCTGCACTGATAACTCCATGCCATGGTGTTCAATGACTGTGGAATGATGTGGTGTTGAGGCAGCATGAGTACAACACACACACTGCCATATTCTAGTGCTAGGCAGAGGATATGATCAAGGGCCAACCACTGACACTCGCTAAACACTATGCTATAGCCTTATGAGGAACAGGCAACAAATCTGATTGCAAACAATGAACACATGACCTCCCAGACATGATGGAGGTTAGCATTGGAATGAAAGTCATGGTCACACAAAACATTGAAACTGATCTCAACATCACCAATGGTGTGTGTGGCACAGTCATTGGCATCCTGCTTAGCCAGGAAGAACCCACAATCATGAGCACTGAGGGTATCATCAAGCTCAAATTCCTCCCATTGTGTATCCTGGTCAAACTCAATCAAACCAGACCTTCACTGCTCAAGGACTTGGAAGAGGGAGTCATCCCTGTTGAGCCAGCATCAAGAACATTCTGTATCCAGAGCAAGTCCTCAGAGGGGAAAGCTATCACATGCACCATCTGTTGATGCCAGTTTCCAATGACTGCAGCCTATGCATTCACAGATTATTGTGCACAGGACCAAACGATTCCTTCTGTTATTGTGGACATTGCAACACCTCCCACAGGTGGACTGACTTTGTTTAATCTCTATGTTGCACTATCTTGGAGTTCAGATTGTTCAACAATCTGATTGCTACAAGATTTTGACGACAAACTCTTTCAGAAGGGCCATCAGATGGAACTACTTGCTGAAAATGACAGGCTTGAGGAGCTGAACAAGAAGACATTGCAGTGGTGGAGAGAGATGGGGCGTGACACAAGAAAACCGTAGTATACACATATGTACAAGAGCATGCCAGTGCGCCTGTAATTCAGATCGGCAGTTCAACAATTTGCCAACAGACTTTTGGCAAAATCTGGTAAGACAGGGGCTGCATTTCCCACAATTTTTAGGTGTGACAGAAACCTTGTCAAGCAAGGTGATTTCACACCTAATATTTCTGCAGTTTGACCCCTAAAATCTCTGCAAATCAACAGATGTGTCAAGTTGCAGGAATGTTAGGGGTCAGACTGATAATATGGACTGGTTGTATGTAAGACTGGTTGCAACTGGTCTGTAACAAATGGTTAGACTGTTTAAGACCAATTGCCATTAGTTTCAGTCTGGTTGCCTGATTTTTTGAGTTTTAAAAGACTGGTTGCAGTCCAGTTGCCTCAATTTTAAGCAAAAAACCAGACTGGACTGGACTTTTAAACACTAGATATTATACACTTACAGTCAACTCCCTCTTAACCAATAGCCTTTAAGTTTGGGATACAAGCTATTGGATACCAGAGAGTGTGAATATCACAATTTTTGACTGCTTAAGGGTTGTCTGGCCATTTTATTCTCATACTCACATCTAAGGTTATCTTCAGCAATAAATTCTCTAACAGTTCAAATGTTCATAGTCAGATCACTATTGCCTGAGAATGTTTCAGATACAAGGGCACAGATCAATCAGAGGGAATGTGAAATGTGTTAGTATATCAAATGGGTACACACAAACTTTAATCTTGTCTATTGAGATTTGAGGAGTTGATCTAGAATGACTTCATTTGTCTGCATCACTACACTGCCTACATCATGCATTAACACAGAAATCTATTGACTAGGGCACATCAACAAATCACAAACTTTTCCAGTTAGGTCTCATCTATACAGAGCTATACAGAACTGTACAATACCTTATACACTGTGAGCTCTGTACACAAGGGGCCTAGCTGTATCAGAGTTTGTGTTTTACTAATGTAAATGACCACAATTATTCCATGTAAGTCTAGTATTTCAATATCAAACTTTGGGGGAGAAGTACAAGGTTAGTGTAGTATTCTTCATTGTCTAAACCTCCATAAGACATATTTTTTGTTCAAACATGTCTATCATCATATAAGCAAATGGATCATTAAGATCCTATATTATATTATATACTGTAGTCTACATGATCTGTAGTATAAAAGGGGGGAATTGTGATCTTCAGATCACAATCTCACACCCTTGCCTACCTACTCATTTGAATACAGACCTTGGAACTGTCTGTCTTGTGAGCCAAGCAAGGAGTGAGGCATACCAACCCATTATATTTGGTTTGCAGAACTTACCTGATTATTTGTGTTCTGCAACATTGAGGCTACATTTGTCTCCACACTTGAAATACAGGATTTGAGCTTATGTCTCAATGACAACATTGAGACTTCTGCCAACATCTTGGTTGTGATGGTATTGACTGTAAAGTTAGCCTGATTAGTGGTTAAAGCCACCATTGAACAGAAATTGTACATTTCTGATGGCAGATGCTCAAGGATAAACATAGCCTTGAATGATTCAAGAGGGTCCAGACTCAGGTTAAGGATCTGGTCAAACAAAGAAGTGAGGTGATTAATGTCCTCACTTGCTGTTCTCAGGTTGATGTGAACCTGGTTGGCTTGATGGAGCAGGTGAAACTGTCTGGCCAAGCCTTTAGATGAGAATAGACCTCTTATCTTTTCCTTCAATGCCTTGGTAGTGGAGACTTTTACAGTAGTGTCTGTGTAATTGTACATGACATGATTGTCAGGTGCTCAAGATTACCCTTACCTATTCAGGCAATAGCCCCTATCACCTGTGCAGTCATGTGTAACATATGTTGTGCACATTGCACTGTTTCACCTTGTTACTGAGAGGTGACTTACTCATTTTGCATTCATTCAATATTTTATTATATTATCTACTGTAGTCTATATGATCTGTAGTATAAAAAGGGGGGGAGTTGTGATCTTTGAGATCACAATCTTACCCTCTTGCCTACCTACTCATTTGAATACAGACTTTGGAACTGTCTGTCCTGTGAGCCAAGCAAGAAGTGAGGTATACCCAAATCTTATACTTTTTTGATATTAAAATCATATTCAACATGAGCTGCATGGCTACTCAAGCACTTATGTGTGCTGCAGCAAAGGCTGTCAAATTGTTTGACAATGAGCAAGCTCATCAGTCAGCCATGCCTTCAACAGTGCATTTCTCAAAAGGAAAGAAGAAAGACCTGCTCCCCATAAGGATGGTGGTACTGTTGACCCAATGCTCAAAGGATTTGACAAGTACTAAATGACTACTGATCACATTAGTGAAAGTCAGTAGTGTAAGTCTAATCATCAACACTTGTAAGTCAAGTGTAAGTCATATTAGTAACATTAGTAAATGTTACTAATCACTATTCCTAATGTACCACATATGGAATGAGTGACACATGTTGATCATTAATGATTGACATTGACATGACACTTTGATCCTAGTGTCAATCCTAAGTGATCCTATGATCCTAAACATTCCTATTGTCGATCCAAACAATAGGAAGTATTATCTATTGTCCTGTTGACATATCCATTGTTCTAATACTAGAACAATGGAGTCTACATTAGGAGAACAATAGATAGATAGATCATCCTACAACAATTCATAGATCAAACTCAGTTATCTCAGACTGAATTATGGATATATATATGATACTTTTATACATGAAACAGTAGACACAGAATACATATGAGTCAGATCACTTGTATCAAACTACTTCTATCAATTAGAAGTTGCTTTATCTGTTCCTATTCAATCTAGACTCTCATACCTCAAGAGAAGCCTCTGCTAAGTATAGTAAGTCTCAACTGTACATACTCCCTTCATTGTACAGCACACCCCAGTGGAACAAGCTTCAGTTTCATTACATTCACTATTACATTCTTGACTGATGGAACATTTCAGAGCAATATCATGAACACCAAGATGAGGAAGCTACTCAGTTTCATGAGGATTACCTTTTTGACAATGTGTCCATGGATAAGACTCATTGATGTTTATGATTAAGGCTGAAATCTTTTTAGATCCCATACTACTTGCTAAGTCCAAGCATCAACTTGGAGAAGATGTTGTGGGGGTGTATCATCAATATAATGTGCTCCTGCATGCCCCACAACCAGAACAACTTCATGCAATTCATACTGAACAGCAGCCCCCTGCCCAGATTGACAATCCTATTGCTGGAGACACCAAGAGAAGTGTGATCATGATTTCCAACATGTCTTCTAAGATCCAGACAATGGTGCCAGATGGCAACTTAGATGGCCACCTGATAAAGCTTCATTCTTATCCATTTGGATTTCACCAAGTTATTGAGTGTGTAAAGCTTATTGCTTAGTGTGATGCAGCAACAAAAACTCCATTCCCTAATCAATCAACATTCATTGATACATCCACAGAAATTTTCACTAAGGCCCTCCTTGGATGTGAGAATGATCCTCCAGGTAAACCTTCTCCTTTTGGTTTCATGTTTACTGACAAGATTCCTCAGGCTACTGGCTCAATTATCATAGACCACTTGTCATCTTGGTATGTACATCATAAGCACTGCATGATTGTACTCACAAAAGCTTAGCTATGGGAGGCCATGATGATATGGTGGTTGACTATCAAATCCAAGGCACACAAAGTCCTGCCAAGATTCTATGACATTGAACCCCATTACAGTGCACAGGACAATCAATCAGTTGCTACTGCATTGATTGATTAAGCTATGTTCCTAAGAGATGGTGTAGATCATGAGGTTTGTCAAAGATTCATATTGTTCACTTTCTGACTCCCTTTTAGGGTTCTATGAACAACATGGCACATCCAGTGTTGGCTGCTCTTGTCACCAACTTTTTTTATTCACTGTCATCTCTCAACACTGTTTTTCCAAAGGTATTTTCATGTGAAGCTCCCAAAGTTGTGGTGTGCCTTGCAGCAACCACAGTATGTGCATTCCAAAATTCCTCATAGTCACTCATGTTATCTACAGCTTCATGCTGCTCACAACAAGTACATTCAGAATGGCACTTGTGAAGACCACCAGTTTGAGTTCATGACCTATTCAAACATCTTTGCTGGCTACTTGAATATGTGGCACCATATCAACCAAGCCTCAAAGCATGCTGAGAAGATGAGGAAACTACAAGCTGCTTGGGTGTCCACCAGCAGGTATGTAATACATGTTTTGAATTTGACTTGGAGTATGACTGATTACAAAAATAGAATAGTACACCAATCAGGTAGCATAGAGTCAAACACAGGTAAGTTTTACATGGTTCTAGATTGATATTAGATTAGATTAGTTTGTGTTTGTCATCATTGCATCTTGATTGTAATTGGACATCATTTACATTTGCATTAGTGTGTACAAGTGTACACAAGTCTATGTGTACTGTGTGTGGACCTAAACACCATTATCAACAGCCTGTCCCAGTCAGACTGAGGTTGTATGGACTCTGTGAATCTCTGTATTACTAGGTACCTTTCTGTAAGGTCTGTAGGATTCCACAGTTCTGTACAACTCTGTAGGGTGAAGGGCTAGTTTGCTGATATTAGCCTGTGGTCTCATCTGAGTTCAATAAGCTGTCAGCTATGGAAAAGTTTTTAAGGGTCACCTTATGCAACTCTTCACCATCTTGAGGCTTGGACTGTCAGGTGCTGATGATGTCAATGAAATGGGGGATGATAGATGGATTGGAGAACTGGGGCGGATGGATTTAGTGGTAGATACAGTTCCCAGCTTGTTAGTGAATGCACCTAGGATTGCCCTGGTATGCTCAAAAGGGGCTGGTCCAGAAGTACTCATGGTAGTCTTCAAAACAAGGAACTATCACCAAGCACAAAGCTTATATATTGCATGATAAATAGAATACATATTCAGAGTCCCCCAAGTCCACAGCATGATCTGACACTTTAAATTGTGCAGCATTCTCACCAAGTATAAGCTGTGGGAAAGCAATGAAAGGGGAAATCTGTTTGAACTGTTTGATGGGCATTTTTAGACAAAGCCAGTCAAACAGGATTCTAGGTTGTTACAAAGTGCACTGTGATTACCAGCACAACTTGAGGGGCCAGTACTGTTGGTAGATAGTCATGTTCCACACCAACCAGAGCCATGATAGCAACATTCACAGGAGGGCAAAATACTAGTGATCTAACAGATCTAGATGAACAAATGGGAAATCAATAGCATGTCATGACTTGCAAGTAATATTAGTTGTAGGCTTATGCACTGTAGGTTTAGAAAGAGGCAGCAATGATTGCTGCCATAGCTTCATGATGGACAGTCCATGCATCATATGTATCCCTCTAATTGGCTAATATCCTGCAGACAGCTGTTGAAAATCACCCAGGCTAGAGGGATAGGAAGAGACTCAGAAGTGATGGGGGACTTATAGAGACAATGCCATCATGTCAGTATGGGAATGCAGTGCTACATGTATATCAAGATTGATATCCTACTCTTCGTTGCTCTCCATAACAATTTAGTTGAATTCTGTATTAATGGTCTTTGGTATCTTATAGGTTTTGTGAGGCTCTGGCCTGTGCAGCACTATATAATGAGCATGTCTGGGACACAGTGTGAGAGAAGTGGGCATCGCACTACTTAGCACATGAACCCACATGGAGTACCAGGGCAAATGCAGCTTCAGTCAGTGGTAACCATTGAGAAGACATTGGCTCTGTTCAACATCAACAGCAAGTGCCCTTGCTGGGTATCAATGGTATATTTGTTATAAAAGTTGCAGGTGGTTCTCACAGAGGAAGCATTCATTTTGGGCATTACCACTGAACAAGTAGGCAAAATATATGATGTAGCCAAAATGACAAGATTGGTGAGCATGAGTGCAAGGAACACCATGGATAACAGGCAATGAACATTTCATTGTGATGTGGTGGGTGCAGCAAGGACTTCCTGCCTTGCCCTCTCCATAAATAAAAATGAAATTCAGCTTGTTTGTAACATTTCAAATGGTTTCAAAGATGCACAGGGAAGAGGAAGAGGCAGCATAGGTCCACTGGACAAAAACCACCTTGATATTGACTCAACTCCTCCAGTGACAGTGACTGTATTACCAATTCTCCACCTGTGGACTTGATTCTAAGTTGAAATGTGCATTTGAAGACACAGATTGAGGGAAGCCTCAGGAATACCAATGTATGGTGAGGGTGAGGGTGGACATTGTAGTTTCCACCAGATTGTGAGCAACTTGAATTATCAGAAACACATAATTAGTACATTAGGTGAAGGCTGTAACTCTGCTGGCTCATTTCACCAGAAAGAAGTCTATTAGTCATCCATCACCTCTAGAACTCATATTCGTGATTGGCATCATTCTCAAACCATCTATTCATATCCACATAGTCTTCCATAATTGACTCAGAGTCAGACTCCTATGATCCTTCATCAGAACCATCTATACTTGGCAAATGGTTGGACTCAGAATTGCTAGACTCTGGCTCCAGAGTGTCAGGCAAGTGCTCTGAGTCATGAATGCAGCTTGTGTCATCTCTCATATCACAATCCTCAGGCTGCTGAGGAATCAAGGAGATTGGCTGTGTATATGAGTACAGGTGTCTAATACTGAGTCCAAAGTGGTAGTGCATTATCATATCACAATCAGCAAAGCTATCAACATATCTAGTGGATGGCTTGCCTGTGACTCAAACTTACTGGTTGATATAATAAATTTTCCAGTCATCTGAATCCCCTGTACAATGGGATATTGAGATACCATTAGGGTGAAGTCAATCATCTACAAATGATGGGATAATATGACAGGCCCTAAGGACATCAGTAGAGTTGATGAACTCAAATACATTCTTGTTGGCCATTGGAAGAAATTTGACTCTATCAAGGGAGTATTGCTTCCATCTGAGAGTCGAGCTGCAGTCCTGTAAGACTTCAAACCACCATACCCATAAAAATTCAATCCAACAGGACTAAAGTCCTTTGATCCAGGCTCAATGTATATGGAGTTGGTGTGGAAGATTTCAAGCACCCACACATAGTAAAACAGGTGATTACTGTTGTCTAGATTGGATAACATCATGATATCTCAATTTTTGGTGTGAGGATTGATAGTATCAAATTCACATCAGAGGTTGTATATGGTATAGTTGATGTAGAGTACATGGTGGCAGTAAATCTTGTTTCCATTGAATAGGACATGGTCAAGTTAGAGATGGGCATCAGGAGTGGCACCCTCATCTGCAAGAACAGCTTGTCCTAGAATAGCATCCAAATCTTGGTGGATGGCTATGACACAAGGGAGGATATGAGCCTTGAGCTTGGAAACAAAGTTCTGTGTCATATCCTATCAGTTCAATTGCACAACACATAAGGAGAACTTACTCTGGTAGTCCCTGAGAGTAGTTTGCATGAATCTTGTGAGCTCCTTTGGAAAATTTTGTGACCAACCAATAATGTGGTGTTTCTCAGGATTATTAGGTACAGGGTCCACCAGATGAAGTGCATTATACTTCATGTGGACGTGGTGTATGTGATCTTGCCATCACTTGATAGAGGCCATCTGTGGCAGATAAAATTTCTTGCTAGTTCTGATGAACCTACTTTTACTTGTGTGATGATCAAGTTTGCCCTGCATGCACAAAGTCAATTTCATGTGTGCAACTGAAAGACTCAGAGTACTCACCACTTGTGTTGAATATGAGTCTATAGTGCTGTACATTCAAATCTGTGCTGGATAATCTGCCAGCACATGAAGCTTATAGGTTTGGAGGTTGAATGTTTTCAGTTATTACCTCTGTGCTTGAGATGCAACTCCCTTGGCCAATGGTTTGCTTTGATTTTGCTGTACTTGTCATTGTACCCAGACCTCAGCCTCACAGGGGAACTCTTTTGTTGCAAAGGCAGTACATGTATTCAATGTAAAGCTGCAAATGTGATTGCCAAGATCCTTCATCACCATCTCTAGCATACATATGGTCTTGTCAGTATGCAGATGGAGCTTAGCAAGACTATGCCAATGGGAAAGGAGGAATAGAAGGTGTAATACTTCAGCATTGTGAGGATCTGGTAACAGTCCTGAAAAAACTGGAATAGAACACTATTCAGTTTGGCTTGTCAATGAGACAGCCTTACAATTGATAGTAAAAAGTACCTGGAGAACATCTTCAAAATCTCATGCAGTGAATTTCTTCAGCTCTGAAACATTCTTGTGAAAATGTTAAATAGCACAACCAAACTTTGGTACCTGGTGAAAGCTTCTGGGGGTCAGTTTACAGTATTCAAAAACAAGAATAATGGTCCTACCAGCAATCCAGTTCAGTCAAGAACACTTCTTTTCAACTATCTATCATGCAAAGTAGGTGGATAAAAACCACTTTCCAAACCCCAAGCTTAAATTTATGCAATAAGTTGACAATTAATATGAGGAAAAAATTGAACCCAGTCTGAGTCTGGCCTAGCCTTTCTGAAAAGGAATTCTAAACAACAGAGTGGGTATCATTGATTTCACAAGCAGGAGAATACTTACCACCATTGTTACCAGAGATTCAAACTTCAATAGTGCCTCAACTTGAAGGGTGTCAACATTGTATTGTCCCTTGTAGATAAAAGAGCACACCAATGTGATCTTCTCACATCTGTCTGCAGTGTCATGGCATAATAGAGCATCACATTGTAACATATTGTTTGTGGTACTGACATTCTGCAACATGTACTTTGGAGTAAGGCAATGGGGACAAGGACAACCATCAAGGTTGCAAATGTTGGCAATTAACACTCTAGAGGCATAAGACATTGAGTCACCAACCTCAAAGGAGACATTATAATATACTTCTCAGGATAGTCAGCTGAATATGTGAATATATGAGGGAGTAATTGCCTCTCAATACCATCTCCACAGATGATTACCATACCATGTTCATATGCTTGAAGAAATTCATCATCTAACAAATCTTTCCACTGTGCATGAAAGAGTTCCCAGGGACAATGAGTGAATAGATAGCCACCTGGTAGTTTATCATCACTGGTATGCTCCATTATGAAGTCTTTGAACTGGTCAGGTAGCTAGATTGAAGAGTAGTGAAACCTGGATCTTTGCAAGCTAGGAATACACACTGTCCAAAAGTATGCTATGTGTGAGCAGAGATTTGCAATTGGTTTGCCTCTTTCATATTTTGACTCATTCCTGAAATAAAAATACAGCAGCCATAGTTTTGTGTCACCAAACAAGGTTAGTTGAGTAGCATCTGACCAGAACATCACTGCAATGATGTGACATGGCAAGGTGCAGCCAGAAGATGGGGGTGGCATGTCCTACAATTTGCAGTGTGCTATAACAAATGCTTCAGAATAAAAAAGTTCACTGTAAACCCTAATGTCTTCTGAGCCAGTGGGAGATGGTCATTTCCACTGCAAAAGATAGGGTTCAAACCAAAAGGATCAGCAGCAGAAAGGATCTGATGACTTCTCACGGATGATTGAGAGAAGAGATCATTGATAAAAGTGGGGGGTAGTGTAGTTGTATGAACTGGGATGTATCAAACATCAATGAAATGGAACAGAGATTGTAATGTCTCTCCACATCTAACCATTGTCCTTGGGTAGCCAATCTTGCAAGTCTAGGTTAGCCTGGTGCCTTGAGGATGATCCAGAGGTGGTGCAAGTATCTGCATGACCAAGATAGTGGTCAATCACAGTCCATTTTGTATCACACACATCTTCAGGGCAGAAGTCTGCACTTTCAATAATCCTGAGCAGGCTTTCAAAGCCTGCTTTGGATTTTTGGACACCATGGTTCCAGTACCAGTCACTGATAAGCCATAAGTTTTCATTGGGATAGGGATAGAATAGATTATCAGAATTGGACAGCTAAAGAATGTCACCTGCAATTCATGATTTAAACAGTGAGGGTGGGTTATCTCTGCTTTGATCCTTGGGGTCATCTGTGGGAGCAGAGCTTTGGTCATATATGTGGAATAGGTCAAATGTGTTTACTTGAGTAACTAGAGTTATGTGATTTGACATATGACAAGGCTGGTATTGTGTGCTCTGAGTCATGGTGTCTACTTGGATTGATTGGTCCAGGGTATTGACAGCAGGAGCTCTGGGTTGAATTATGGTGTCTCTTGGAGGTAATGGTAGCAGAGGCTCAGGGAGTATATCCCAGAAGCATTTTGGGAGTTGACAATTTTCCTGTTGACCACAACAAATGGAGAGTGGTAGTGTATCATCCTCAGCCTAAACAAAGGTATTAAATCATTACATATCTTGTGAATCAATGAGAGAAAAAAAGGTATGTATGCCTGCTTCATTTGACATTGAGTTGTTTACTCCATTGGATCTTGATCCAGTGTTAACTTGAATAGCCACTGACCATGACAACACAGGCCTGTGAACAAGTTTTTTAAAAGCAATGAGCCACATATGTACTGTCATCAATCATGGGTAAATCAGAAGATACAAAGGAAATTTCTCTGGAGAAGGTACCTTCCAAGTCAACACAACACTTCTTGCAGAGGTGGGCTTCTTTTGTCTCCTGGAGGGTACTTGCCAGATGCTTCTTTCCTTTCTGGAAATTGTTCTTGTGTCTTGTAAAGGCTCCAGAGTTGTTAAAAGAATGACCACATATGCATTCTTGATTGGAGTTTAAAAGCATTAGTGTGTGGGTCTAAATCTGCCAAAATAAGTTGTTGAGAATGTTTTATCTTATCTTATCTTATCTCATCTTCTATCATTTATATCATCATGATTTATCATTCATTGCTCATCCTTATCATGATGACTGATACATTATTACTCATACTAACACTGCTCATGTTTTGCTATTGGCTAGTACTTTTAGTATGATAAGCATTCTTAACACTATTGGCTCAGATAAGAGCCTTTATTACTATTGGCCATTATTGTTCTATCTATTTAGAACTACTATACATATGTAAAACAAACCTGTACTGTATATAAGGAGGAGCTCCTGACATGTATGCTCCTTTAACAGAATCTCTATCCTCTGTTCTATGCTTGTGCTACCACACTAAGCTATCTACCAAGCAACACTTGGCTACTGCCTATGCTGCACCTACCTAGTGAGTAACTCCCACTAGAGTTCATCCTGTGACCTTCAGAGTCTGTGACTTCAAAAGGTTATGAGCCCTGCTTAGACAAGTAGGAGCCTGTCTATTGCTAGCACTTTCGATGCCTCCCACCATCTCGCATGGCCAGCTGTGGTGGTTGCTGGACTTGTTATTCTTGTATATGCTGATTACCCAAATCTATGATGGGTTAAATATGGCCACAATGGAGGAACTAATGGTGAATTGTCTCATGTTCACTTTTCAGAGCAGTTTTGCTCTGTTCTGGAGACAATCCAAGGCACTAATAGTGATTTCTCACCTTCAGTCTGCTACTCATGAACATGAACTAATGCTAACAGTCACTTATTCATGTATAGAATGCAACTTAGTAAGTCAAATGACATCATTGCTATCTCCACCCCAAGGAACATGTCTTCAAGACTCTCTATCTCCATCATAAGTGGTGAGACAAGAACTGATCAAACCCTTAAATACTACCTCTCCTCCTGAGAGAGACACTACCACATCAGCAAGAGCTGATAGGCCACCCCAGTACAAACACATACTGAGACCAGTGAGACAAACTAACATCATACCACCAGGTGTACCTTTTGGGGTTCCCTGTCCTACTTGCCTTGGAGCAATTAAAGTAGGAGAAATCCACTGACACAGTGAGACTGATGTTGTACAATGTAGATCAGATAATCTTATTGATCACCAACTGGTTCCCTTTGATTACTACAGAGTTATCAGATCAGACCTTGAACTATCTACTAGATTCCAGGTCCCATCTCCATCAGACCCTATCTCCAGAGCCCTTAACCAGCCACCTTGATATGCAGAATGTCACCTTGACCCTCTTGTCATTACCTCTCATCCCAAAAGTGTCTATGGAAGTAGAGAACCCTCTATATGACATACACCCAAGCAAGAACCTGGGCTTACCTCCTCAACAGCCTAGCATCATTCTGGTATGTCAGCCTCAATTCCTTGGGTTGTCAAGGATGCAGCTTCCAGTCCTGAAAAGGCCAATGATGACCTTGACTGTGAGAGGAGAGCCCTCAACATCCACCTCTTTACCTGGCTCATCATGGCTGCACAGTGTGAGCAAGCTAGGCACATCAGACAAGGAGAATCAGATCCCTTTGTTCCCAGCTCTCCTAGACCTCACATATCCACCAACAGTCCCTTCATCCCCAGATCTCTGATCCAGCTCACTAGAGAGATTCCTCATGAGACTGCTCACTCCCCCAACCCTCCTTCTCAACCAGCAACACCTCCCATACCTGCACTGAGCCCAATTCTTCCTGGATCCCCCAGTCTTGGAGATCCATCATCTAGCTCCAATCCAACCAGTGGAGCACTACCAACTCCACTGCCTAGAAATGCTCAGTGGAACACCTTTAGAGGCATGTTAAGGGGTGTTCACCATTCAGATCTCAAGTTGTGAAATACTCACAGAGTTGCAAGCATGGGATATGGACTGCCTGCTATAAGCCAGACTCCCTATCAAGTAGATCCCTTCCTTCATCCTAGTCTGTCAAGAAGATGAGGAGTTATACTTTGCCTACTTCCACAAGCTGCCTCTCCTAGTGCTGACTCATCTTCAGAGAATGGAGAAAGTGGATGTGGAGGTATCAGCACGACAACTGGTGAGCAACTGGGAACAAACCCAGTGTATTCAAACCACCAGTTGGTGATCATAAGGGAGATGATTCCGTGGTTGCCTGGGATGTAGTGTTTCAAAGTCCAGTTGCAGGACTGGTCAAAGACTGGCAACTGGACTATAGTTGTGAGTTGCCTGATTTCTTGGACAAAAGACTGCAGTTGCCAACCAGTTGCAACCAGTTGCAACTGGTGCACAGCCACACTATCTAATCAGGCAATGTTTCTCTAATTTTCTGTGATTTTTTGACTACTTTTATCATTTTTTAGGGTTTTTGAAGGGTTTTGAGTGATTTCTATGTGTTATCATTGCAAATTAATATATTTAATGACAGAATATGATGCATAGATATTAAATAAAGACTATTTACACTTGTGTGAGACAGGATTCACACATAAAACCAGTTGCCCAAAAGATCAGTTGCAACTGGTTTTTTTTCGGTTTTTAGTGGTCCAGTTGCCTTATTTGGAAGGTCAAAAACTGGATTGGACCAGACTTTAAAACACTACTTGGATGGTCTTCCCTTTCTGCATTCAGACTTATGAGTCTGGTACAAGCTGTCCAGTATGCACTTTGAGCTACTAGAACAAGACCATAGGCCAAGCCTATGAGGGTGCAGGATGGGCATTCCCCTCTGCATCTTAGGAAGACATCCAATTGTTTGTTGTAAAGGATCAAGGTTGGGAGCTTTTTAGAAGGGACATTTTTCCACCCTCATGTGCAAATATCTATTTTATGAGGTCAAAGAAGCTAAACATCATTTTCAATGAGGACTTATGGCTAAACAAAGCTGACAGAGGTTGGAACCAAGGAGAACCTGCTCATGTTTATGGACAGAGAGTAGGAATAGACATTTGCAAGTGGAATGAGCTCTTTGATAGAGACTGCCAGGCTAGTTTCAAGGAGACTTATCCCAAGATGTGGAGAAAGTCTCAAAAGATCAAGAAACTGATCATGGGCTCTGCAGGAACTACCACTGAAGATGACCTCTACTCAGCCCTCACCTCAGCTTGTAATAACTGAGGATGAGTTGAGTACCTTTCCCAAGCTAATAGACTCAGAAAGAGAAGAGCTGCTGAGGAAGGCAAATACAAATGCTGAACTTGCAGATGTACTTAGAATTTATGGTAGTGTTCCTGTTCCTTCTTCTTGACCACTGGACTTTTCACATGACCACTTTTACTCTTATGATTATGAAGAACCTTTTGTTACATTTTAAGGACTAAATACTTGGAATGAAACCCCTGCAACTCCCTTTGAAACATGCAGAGACAATGTCTTGACATTTGTCAAAGACAAAAGGATTATTATAATATGTAACCAGCATTTCTTTGAACAGTTAAATTTTACTGTCTTATAAAAACATGCTTCAGACTTCTTTATGTATACTCCTTTACCCATTCCAAAAGAGTCCATTTCTAATGCCAAAAGGAGATGAATGGAACTATAGGAGTCCTTGAAACCAAAAGGTTTCAATAAAAAGGAATGACAAGCCTTCCTTTATTGGAAGAAGAAAAGAGATCAGGGTTCTCTCTTACTACATCAGATACCACTACTGGATACTGATGACAAGATCAGATTCTTAACACCACTGGAGACAGAAGAGAAAAACAATACATCCCAAACATCTCCCTTTAATCTATATGATTATATATATGATGACCTGTTTACTGATTATGGTCTGATAGATCTTATCCATTGTCTATAAATAGCTGCTCTTGCTGTTCCCACCAATTTCAAACTCAATAACACAATCATCTCTCAAGTCCCAATTCTCAAAGGTCCATCAAACTATCCCATATGAAGCATGCATCTTCAGTCTGTTCTCCAATCCCTTTCTGTCTGGAGTTGGATCAATGGAACCATCACCTGGGTTGGCACAGTCCAAGCTGACTAAGGTAAATGAGAAGTCATCAATAAGAGGGTTTGCAGCATTGTTACCAATACCCTAAGTGATGCTTTTATCCACCATGTCACATATGACTATAGAGACCCTGCTGTTAAAGTCTCCGCTGCAAAAGCATTGTGGGAAAAGATGAGAGGTCTATTCTTGTCTGTGGGCTTAGCCAGACAGTTTCATCTGTTCCATCAGGCTAACTGGGTTCATATAAACTCAAGAACAGCAAGTGAGGATATTAATCACCTCACTTCCTTGTTTGACCAGATTCTAAATGCTGGTCTTGATCTTCCTGAATCATTCAAGGCTATGTATATCCTTGAGCATCTGCCAACAGAAATGCATACTTTCTGTTTGATGATGGCTTTAACCACCAATCAGGCTAACTTCATGGTCAATATCATCATGACCAAGATATTAGCAGAAGTTTCAATGATGTCATCAAGACATAAGCTCAAATCCCATATTTATAATGTGGAGACAAACATAGCCTCTGTGCTACAGAACCCAAATCAGGTAAGTTCTGCAAATTGAACCAATGTAATACAGAAGGGACCTCCTTCCTTTAACAAATGGCAACCCTTTATGGCTTCTGGTTCTCATCAGAACTAACCCTCTGGAATGAGTGGACTGAAAGGTTGCACTAAATTCCAAAGGAGACCCAACTCCTTCCAAACAAAGAAGGAAGAAAGCCATGCTGGGTTCAAGTTCAGGAAGCAGAACAAAGGAAAGGGGAAAGCATCTGCTACTCATGCAGTAGAGGAAGAATAAGGTTTCATCCATCAGGTCATCATTGATGCAGAATACACTAATAAACTTAATGAAGCACAAGAGATGGACTTGACAGAAAATATCCCTGAATGGCCTGTTGTGGCAAAAATGACAGGAATTTCTGATGTCTAAAGACAAGACTTTAATACTTGGGAAACTGGAAATAGAGTCACTGTATGAGTTTAACCAAACCTTCCTTTCCTTGCCACTCCTCTTTCTAACTCCAAGAAGAAAGAGAGAGTAGAACCTTCTTGAATTCCAATCAAAGTTGATCAAGACTCTACACCAAAGCCAGAAGTTTCAAGACCAACTGAGAAGAGAAAGAAGGGTAAACACAAAGAGGTAGTCCTTTCTCTTGGAGGACTTGTTTTTTAAACAAATCATTTTTAGAATCACAATAGTATATTTAAACCCTCTTCTTTATCTTACACTTCTACAGAAGCTTTTCATGCTTCTGCTTCTGCACATTCCATTTACAGTGCAACCTGTACTGATAGATGGGACAGTTCCTCATCCAATCTATCAGAACAGAGAGGCTTTCATGAAGGAATACTTCCTTTGAGAGAAAGGAGACCTTGTGTTCCTGTCTATGAAAGACAGAGATTGGATTATTTAGATCCAGATTGAGAGATGTACTATGATGAGGAATCAAACAAGCACCTTTGCTATTACCTAGAGGATTCTTCCCTGGACACTGAGGAAAGGACAGCATGGCAGAAATCACATTGGATGATTGATAGTGGATGCACTGACCATATATCCCCATTTGTCAATGACTTCATTCATTTGGGAGAACAAATTCATAATGTTAAAGTTGCAACAGGAGAGTCATTTCCTATATATAGACCAGGAACTGTACTTGTCACACAAACAGATGGTGTTATTTTGCCCTCTATAGTGACATTAAAAGATATTTGGTTCACATCACATTCTACAAACCACTTATTATCCATACCAGCACTAACAAACCATGGCTTTTGCTGTGAGATTTCTAATACAGGCTCTAGTATTTGAAACAAGAGAGGATGTGAAGTGATTTGGGCAACCACCTCATCACCCACCAACAACTTTCACTAGTTTCAGTCATCACAGATTACTCCAGTGATAGGCTCTGTAGTCTCTCTGTTGAACATTCAATTTCAACAATTATGGCAAGAACACTTATGTCACACTTCTTGGAACACCTTACACCATGCACATTTCAATCTCCTTGGCATTCCTTATTTAAACCCTTCTCCTAACACATCTCCTTGCAAGGGATGTTCTGTTGGGAAGATGCCAGATAGATCTTTTCCAGGTTCTACAAAGCAGGCTTCTTGCCCACTTGAACTGGTTCATACTGATTTAGTTGGTCTAATGTCAATTGAACTGAGATCATGTGCAAAATACATTCCCACATTCATTGATGACCCCACAAGTTATGCCTTGGTATCCTTCTTGCAGGTCAAATCAGACACCTTTATTAATCTCTGTCTGTTCAGACCAAGGGGGGGAATTCACAAGTCAAAAGTTTCAATTATTCCTCACTTCTAGAGGAATAACTCATCAGACTTCTGTCCCTCACACACCTCAGCAAAATGGAAGAGCTGAGAGATTCAATTGTACCATATTGGAGAAAGCAGAGGCTATGCATCATCATGCCTGCTTGCCTAAATCATTTTGGCAAGATGCTATGGAAACAGCTGTCCACATCTATAACAGGTAACCCATATGTTGTCATAACTGGAAAACCCCTATTGAAATATTCAAAGGAGACAAAAAGAAACCAGATACTTCATATTTCTGTGTCTTCAGTTGTAAAGCCTATGTCTTCATTCCTCCTGAACAAAGGCCTGACAAATTGTCACCCAAGTCCAAGGAAATGATATTCATAGAATATGAACCCTATATGAAAGGATAGCATTTTTGGTCAAATTCCAAACACTGCGTTGTTGTATCAATGAATGGTACTTTCAAAGAAGAAAGATTTCTGTGATGTTCCAAAAGTCAAGATGATGGACCTATCCCTATTCCAATAATGGACAATGATCAATCTGATAAAGAATCAGAATGATTAGAACCACCTAGAGTAGGATCACCAGATTGATATGAGTATTTTTGAGTTCCTATTGGACCCAATGATGTACCACCTCCACCTCCTAATCCTGATTATCCAGATCAATCAAATGATCCACCTTCCAGAAGGAGCTCTCACCCTTCTCAAAGAGAATCACCCAAACAGGAGAACTTCAGAGAAGATTTAGAACAAGAGTTCTCTTCTTCAGAACAGCCTCCCTCAGAGCATCAATTAACTCTCACAAGACCTGGGATTAAACACCAAGGACCTGAATTGGGCCATAGATCATCAATTGATGATAGACACCAACATAAAAGATACCTTGCATCAGATTCTCCTCCTACTCTACCCATGCCACCATCACCAGTGTGGAGAATTCCAGATTTCATATGGAGAAACTGGTATGCTCCCAGACAAAGGGAAGATGAATCATTGGTAGAATTTTGAGCAAGACCTCATCACTACCAACCAATGCGAGAGGAATGAACAAATGTTCAAGAACCACTGGAGCAAAGACAGGAATGAAAATCACAAAGAGTTTCTAGACCCAGATTCATTCTTGATAATGCATACAGAGAAAGACATCCAGTGCAAATTTAATCTGAAATAAGACAAGGACTTGATCCAATTCAAGAAGATCAGGAGGAGCAAACTCCTAGAGTGGAAGTTCAAAACATTACAGAAGAAGATGATGATATGGAGAACCTATACAGTAATGTTTGGTTCAGATCTCATCTATCACATGCTGTTCAATCATCAGATTGTGTTGTTCCTAAACAATTCCAAGATGTCACAAGACTTCTTTGAGATGAACAAAAGAAATGGAACAATGCAATGAAAAACAGGATTTCCTCTTTTAGAGAGAGGCAAGTTTGAGAATTGGTTGACTTACTAAAAGGATGCAAACCTGTAAAAGGTAGATGGGTATTTGTGATTCATCCAGGAAACCACATAAAAGCAGCATTCATTGCAAAAGGATTTACTCAAGTATTTGGAATAGAATATAAAGAAACCTTCTCACCAGTGGCATGGTTTGAAACTGTTTGCCTCCTTTTGCTCTGGCTGCTCTCAATGATTGGGAGATGGAAGCATTGGATGTCAAAACTGCTTTCCTCTTTGGGGAACTTGACAAAGAAATCTATATGACACAACCAGAAGGATTTGTGGTGAAGGGTCAGGAGTTAAAGGTCTGTTGGTTGAAGAAAGCTATTTACAGCTTGAAGCAAGCTGCACTTCAATGGAACAAGCAGCTCAACAAATCTCTTGTAGAACTCAGGTTCAAACATTGTGTTTTGGACTCAGGCATATATTTCAAATTTGTCAGCAAGGACATTATTATCATTATCATTTATGTTGACAATGCTCTTTTCATGGGCAGTAACCATTCACAGGTCCTCACTCACAAGAAGAAGTTCATGAAAAGATAGGAATCCCATGATCTTGGAGAAGCCAAAGAATATCTTGGCATGAAGATCACAAGAGATTGCAAGAAGTAAACTTTGGTTCTAGATCAGACTACATAGACTTTGAAAGTAGTCAAGTGTTTTGGTCTAGAGAACTGCAAGGAAACATCTGTTCCCTTACCTACTGGATACACTCTGAGAGTCAATGATAAAGATGTCAATCCTTCTCTTCAAAGCCAATATCAATCAGTGATCAGATCCTTGCTATATATCATGCTTGGAACCAGACTGGATCTGGCTTATTCTGTTATAAAGATGTCACAATTTTCTTCTAATCCTACCAAAGAACATCTTCAGAAAGCCATGCAAATAATTTGTTATCTTGCACATACTCAAACCCTCAGAATCAAGTATGATAGTCAAGGAGATAATTCTGGTCTTATCATATATAGCAATACTGATTGGGCTGGCTATGTTGATATTTTGTGATCAACAACTAAATATGCCACATTTCTGGCTAACAGAATAGTCTTGTGGTTATCACAGAGATAGAGAAGAGTCCAGCTTTCTTCTACAGAAGCCAAGTATTGCAGAATGACAAAGTGCGCCAAACAGATCCAATGGATCTCAAATCTCTTCAAAGAACTGGGAGTTAAGCTATATCACATGTCATTGTGCATAGACAATCAAGGAGCAATATTCATCACATCCAACCCAGTTCAAGAAGGAAGAACAAAGCACATTCACATTCCTCAACACTATATCAGAGAAGCTGTTGAAAATGGTAAAGTGGAACTTTTTTATATTCCAACTAATCAACAGTTTACAGATATCTTTACAAAGAACCTAGGAAAGGTGAAGTTCCTAGAGGGTTTATAAAACCTCTCCTTGCACTGTCCCCAACATGAACAGTGAGAAGGAGTGTTGAGAATGTCTTATCTTATCTTATCTTATCTTATAAGGCATTCTATATTGGTCAGCTCTTCTATCTTTTTGTTTAACATCATCATGGTTTATCATTCTTTACTCATCCATATCATGATAACTGATATGTTATTGCTAATGCTGACTGATACTGACACTGCTCATGTTTTACTATTGGCTAGTACTTTTAGTATAATAAGTGTTCTTAATGCTATTGGCTCAGATAAGAGCTTTTACTGTCATTGGCCACTATTGTTCTATCTATTTAGAACTACTATACACACATACAAACAAACCTGTACTGTATATAAGGAGGAGCTCCCCACATGTATGCTCCTCTAACAGAATTTCCATCCTCTGTTCTATGTTAGTGCTATTACACTAAGCAATCTACCAACAACACTTGGCTACCACCTATGCTATGCCTACCTAGTGAGTAACTCCCACTAGAGTTCATCCTACAATCTTTAGAGTCTACAACTTCAAAAAAACATTCTCATCTTTTTGTGGTTTTAATTTGAGATCAGATACATACTCAAATACAATAGAATTACTATACCTTTCCTCCTGTGGCAATCTAAGTCTCAAAAACTTGAATTGCTTCAGTATCCTTATTGGAAATATTGCAACCATTGGTCACATCAAAGGTGCCCATCACCAACTGGACAAGTCAGCTCCTGATTTCTATATACACACCTTTCAACTGAAATGTGTCATTTTGTACTACTGATCTGAATGGTTTCCAAATTATTAACAACATACAAGAGTGAACTTGTTCTTGACACTCTTGATTTCCTTTTCAGGTTCATTTGGATAGTCATTCTGAAGGCAGACAACAGCTCTAGTGAAAATGTTTGACTTGAAACCCCCATCACTTTGTTCAGCACAATGTTCATGAAGGTAATTTACACAGGTGGTGGTCTTATCATTTGACCATCTCACCTGCTTGGCAGTATTGGCCATGAGAAAAGAGTGAAATTCTTCCAAGTCTTTGAGTACATCAGCAATCTGTCATCATGACTGAGGCAACTGTACAGACTTCCAATGAACTGTTCATACTGCCAGAGCTGCAAGACTGTGTGTGCAATATGTACAGTACATACAGACTACAACAGTTTCATCAGAGGACAGGCAATTCTGACAGCCACACAGTTCATCTGAATTAGCAAATAGTATAGGAATGATGATCTATACTTGTTAACATAGGATGCATGAAATGCATCAAGAGAATGAGAGAAATGGAATGTAATGGGTAAGAAAGTGGTACTGTATACTCTGATCAAATGGATTCCTCATAAAATAGACTTGACTGAAATGACAGCTTGAACATGGTGTCCAGCTGCATTCATCTTCAGTACAACAATCCACATCCCTGTTAAGGGGTCTGGCTCATTGCCAAATGGTAGAAACTATTCAATGAGTGTACGAGAGTGCAGTTAGCCTTGAAATCTGAAAGAAAAAAAGAGTAAGACACATGCAACCACATCAGGAAATTTTTAACGAAAAGGTAATCTCATATATACCTTTATCTACTATATATAACCCTGTAACATGCATCAGAATTATACACACTCTGATAAGGCCATATATGTTCACACAGTGTTTATAGTGTAGATCATATGTATCATCTTTATTGGATTGATAAGAGAGGTCTATCTACTAACAGTTTATCACATGTATCTTCCATATCATTTGTATCTGACTGATTAAGATGGTGTTTATGATCTGTCATATCATACTTTCAAGTATTATCAGATGTACCAGCAGTTATACAAGGTTATCAGGATTATCATTTCCATCACAGGTTTTTAAAAAATGAAAACAAATGAAATTTACAATGCTATTTAACAGGCACCATAGCTGACTTTAATGAACATGCATTCATTTTAATAATTACACTTGAGCACTGTATTTACCAAGTATCCTACTTAAATATACTACTCTGATCTTAAAACTACAAAAAAAGCGAAAATAGAAGTGAAAATTTTCACTTACCATCTGTCTCACACAAGTGTACACTTACCTTAGTGCTAACTCTAAGTTTTGAAGACTTAGAGTGACTCTTGACTCTAAGGATGAAATGCAGAGTCAAGAGTGAAGAAAAAAGAAAGAGACAAAGGTCAGGTTTATATATTAGGTACTGTACAGTTATTACTAATACTTTCCCGTGCATTTGGCTAATTTCGATGGTAACTGATGATAGACCATTCAATGATCAGAGTCATGTCATAATGAATAGGAATTATCATTAAATATTGTCATTATATGTGTTGATCAGTGAAATATCAAATGATATCAGACTGACATTGGAGTGATCAGCAACTTCTAACTATGATGACTATATGATCAGTATCTGATATATATTATCAAATAAGCATCATTTGGATATAGAAATCATCAGGAAAATAGACAGTCACTTTTTTGGTTCTTATACACACATGGCCAACTTTATATCCTCTTATATTTCACTTTTTTTCAGTAAGGCAAATAAGTCAGACCATACAATCCCTTGTCTTGAATCATCATTATTTTTACCTTAATTACAGCTTAGTATACTTCATCAGCTTGTGAAAATGAATGTATATTACCCATCCCTTGTTTTAACTCAGTCTTATTCAACTTAATCACAACTTATTGAAGCAAAAGTAAATATATATATATATTGACTACATTTACAGATATATTCACTATATAGCACAAGGTACACAGGAATGTGGTAGTGAGGGCAAATACTCACAGACAGACAGTGGTGGGTGATAGATGCAAGTGGCTGGTGTGAGTGGGTACAGGTGCACTTGTGTGCATGTATCCACCCATGGTGGTGGCTGGTGTAAACATGTACATGTGTGGGCAAATTCATGCATGGTGGCAGGCTATGGGAGATGGCTGGTGTGAGAGCATGGGGGTACAGGTGTATTCATGCATGGTGGTGGGCCATAATGGCTGTGGAAGATCTGTGGGTGGGTGTGGACACATTCACACATCACAGGTGGTGATGGGCCATAACAGCTCTGTAGGAGGTGGCTGGTGTGAGCACATATGGGTATAGGTGTATTCACATACAATGGTGGCCATAGTAGCTGTGGAAGATGGCTGGTGTGAGCAGGTGCAGATGCAAGTGCATTCATATGATGGTGGGTGGTAGTGGTGAGATGTTCAGGGGAAAGCAGGTGGTGGTTTGCGCATGGTGGCATGGTTGGTGATGGCTGGTGTGAATAGGGTATGAGTGCACTTGGGTGTATGCATTCATGCACACTGGTGGCTGTTGGAGCAGGTAGGTCAGCATGCATGCATGTTCAATGAGAGTGCACATTTAGGGACATGTGTGTGTACATGAACAGGCAGTAGTGAACAAGCCAGGCAAGCAGACTGGAGCCATTGGGTTGAGTTCAGTGAAAAGGTTAAAACAGCATCATATGATATGATTACTTATTATATAATTAAACTCCCACACATTGGCATCATATGTCATGTAGGGTTCACTCAAATCTCTAAGTTCCCATAACTCACTACTGCAGTGACCATATCCCATCACAACAATGGCAACAGCAACAGCCACAACAACAACAGCACTGTATGCATGCATGTACACACCACAACAACTACATGCCACACCCACTCTCCTGCAGAACAACAACAATGGCAACATGGTGTTATCAATGGCCACTGCCATCAACAACACCATGACAATGATGCCATGTCACACCTGCCCACCCACTGAACAACAACAACAATGTTGTTGTGTCTATTGAATGAGATAGTGTATTGTAGTTCATACTCTTAATTAGGTAGATTAAGTAATCATACCTGTAGTATAGATATTTTGAACTCCACAGCTGAGTTCTAATTTAACTCTTGCTCTCAAACCTTTGTGTGTGTCTATTAACCTCAACAACTCAACACAATGGTGTGTAGCAGTGTTCTATCTTGCTGAACCATTGTATGCTCGATAGGTTATGAGCCCTGATGTGTGACTGTGGAGCACAGTAACATGCTGCACCAACATCTGCTGCATCAGACACTGTTTGTGTCCACCTCGTCTGCTACTTTACGTATGACTTGGTTAGTTGTCCCCAACCACTGTATAATGGCTTGGATTGCTGCTTTTAATGCATCCTTACCTATTTGTGCAAGCAGGTGCTAAGGGGAACCTATGTTGGTATAACCTACCAACATATTTACATTTTAGAAACTATGTCCTCTTCCACCTCCACCACTTATCTCCTCATTTTCAACAGGATCAGATATCCTTCATGGTGCTCTGCCATCATCAACCACCTCAAGGCCACAGGTTCAACCTGGGTCCTTAAAGTCTCTGCCCCTGCTGCCCTTGGTACCACCTCTACCACTGAGGAATGCTGCCAATTCATTGACTGGCACTCAAACAACAACAAAATTGTTGGTACTATCCTCACTGCCCTCTCTCCTGCTCTTGAGCAGAAATACAAGTCCAAAGTAACTGCTAAGGATCTCATGGACACCATCAACACCAACTTTAACAAACAAGAGATCCTGCAAATATACTCCAACTTCAAGGTGATGATGGAACTCACCATCCCTATGTCCTCCAACCCTACTCTCATATTTGCTTGTCTTGAGCACCTCTTCTCCAAATTGAAAGAGGCAGGTTACAAGATCTCTGGCAAGCTTCAGGCAATGATTGTCCTGTCAAAGCTCCCAGTGTCATATACTAACATTACTCAGAACACACTCCAGGAGAAGGACTCTGCAGGAAAGGCAAAGGACCTGACTTTCATGAATACCCAAGCCACCATCAAACTTCAATTTGAACAATCATTGATGATGGGCAAGGGGAAAGCTCCCCAACAGGCCAACAAAATTTTGGCCATCAAGCACAAGGAGGCAGATCCCTCCTTCTAACAGCAACAGCAACCTAGCACACCCCCTGGGTCACAGCAAGGAAGCAGCACACAGAAGGAGAAGAAGGGCAAAAGTGGATGAGGATAGAGAGGCAAATGCCTCTCCAAGAAGCAACAAGGAGGCCAGGCCCACATGGGCTTTGTTGAAGAAGACCAACCCCTCTTCACTTCTGTCACTTGTATTACCAACATCCCAGCAACAGTGGACCCCTGAGCCCTCACACATTGCTCAGCTCTCATGTATCAAGGCCAAGGCAGCCCTCCTGCCTTCAAGGAAGTTCAAAGCACATTTGCATATGCACAAAAAATAAATCTGGCCATGACCTCTGAGAGCATCTGCTCTCTCTCCACTGCCATGCCCCTCATGGATCACATTGATTGGTCTGATATTCACTGCACTCCCTTGCCCCAACCACCATACATCCCTTCCCCTCCTCTCAAACATTCTCTTGATGAGCATCTCAAACCCAATTGGGACACTCTCTTCTCTGACATTTTCTCTGGCTCTAAAGCTGCCAGAGAAGCCAAGAACTCAGAGATATGGTTTGATGGTTGTCTCAACTGCACTCCAATCAAAGACACTTCAGTACAACTCAACAAGGTCATTGAGGAGAAGGCGACTCCTTTCCAAACTTTCCCTCTGGATGTTCAAATGAATTGTCCATACATGATGGAAGACCTGGAGAGTCCCCCTCCTTCGAAGTGGAGCAGGCAGGAGATTAGCATTGTTGCTGAAACCTGAGATGATGAAGATCAGGTTGACATTTACAGGTCTGACGATGAGTGGGACCCCTACCTAAGATATATCTCTTACCCTTTCATCATGGCTGATCTGTCCTCATCCAAACATGCTGCAACAGCATGTCATAATGTTTCAGACTGCACTCTGTCTACAGTATATACTTCTGTACCTGTAGATATGAAATTGGACATTGAGATCTGTGCACATGGTTCAAAATCTAAGTGTGAGAGATGTACCAACCCAAATCCCTTGTGGATCTTGGACTCAGGTGCTTCAATGCATTTCACCCCTGACAGAAGTGACTATGTCACTTATACTCCCTTAAAAAAGGAAGACCAAATGCCGGTATTCACTGCCTCTGGTGTCCTACATATTATAGGCACATGTACATGCCTTATAAGATGGCTTGATGACTCCAATTACCCTCATATACTTGAATTGTATGATATTGAACACATCCCAAATTCAGGAGTCTGACTTGTCTCCATGGGTCAATTACTTCATGCTGGTGCTAAAATTTATGGTGACATTAACCACCTCAATATGTTATATGGTGATGGCAGCATTCTTGCGCCCTTCATTTCTGGCCAAATGGATTGGAATATATACACCATTAAGGACATACCCTCACTAAAGTATAACCTCATGAAATCAGTCTCTAATTATGACATCATGCATCATCACTTTGGTCATCCCTCAAAGGAAGTCCTCAAACATGTGTGAAAACATACTTGCAGCTTTCCTGAATCTATTCAATTTCCTCAGGAAGAACCTTTGTGCCCTGGTTGTGCCCAAGGGAAGATGCCAAATTGGCCATTCTTACCTGACTCTAAATGAGCATCAATGGCTTTCAAGCTTATCCACTCTGACATTAAGTCATTTCCCATCAAATCCTACCATTGCTACAAATATATCATCACATTCTTCAATGATCACACCTCCTTTGGATGGTCTAAGCTTTTGTACTCAAAAGATGCTGTATTGCAAGCTACCAAGCAATTTATTGCTATGACAAAGACACAATTCAATACTACAATCAAAGGATGGATGTCCAATGCAGGGGGAGAGTACAAATCTCAAGTCTTTGATAAATTACTGCTCAACAATAGGATTCGCATTTTCCAGAGTGCTCCCTATAACAGAATGGGCATGCTGAGAGATTTATGCACACTCTCATAAACAAATCTGAAGCCATGAGACTCGAAGCCTGCTTACCCTAATCCTGGTGGGAATTTAGTTGGGATCACACTGTACACCTGTACAATCATACACCCTTAAGATGTCACAATTGGTATACCCCCTATGAGTTCCTGCATTTGCAGTCCCCAGATATAAGCCACCTATGCATTTTTGGTTACAGAGCATATGTTCACATCCCACAAGATGTTTACACCAATAAGTTGGCCCCTAAATCTGAGCTCATGGTGTACTTAGGCATTGCACCTGGAAACATCTCCAACTTCCTCTTTATGTGATCTCCCAATAATATTGTTTTTACATCTGCTAATGCTCTATTTGTTACAATTTCCTTCTCTGTCTTAGTCATACGAGTTCTGGACGTTATTTCTTTTGCCTACAATTACTCACCTCTTCTTAGTCATCGGCCCGATGACTCATCATCGTCTCTTAATCGTAGTTCTTCCATCACTTTCTTGAACATTCCATGCGATTCCATCACATTCTCTTTAGTCATTCTGCTTACCATTTCCTGTGTACAATAAGTTCTTTCATATTCTGTTGGTTTCTATACCTCAGGTATATAAACCTCCCCTTTCTTCTTTCCTCTTTTTCCTCAAGCTAGTTCTCCTCAGAGTACATCCTGTACCTCTAGACTAGCAATCCACTTGATCTTCCTCCCATCGTCCCTTGTCTCTTTGAGCCTCCACCCGTGCTCTGAACGGGAGCTTGTCCTTTGAACCCCTAGTCTCCGGGTACCCAGTTCACCGTCTTGTGAACAGTACCTTGGGCTGATCGGCCATTAGCCTTTCAGTCATCCTCAGTCCCAGCAGACTGCTTGGGAACCCTTAGCCCTAGTCGATTTACATCGTCTAGTTTCAAGTCCTTAGTCCACTACAGGTTCTTCTGAGGATATGCTTCGCCCTACCAGGACCAAGTGTAACACTATTCAATGAGCAATTATTTTCTAAATATGATAAACCTCAGGTGTGTCATCTGCAGCCACAGATCACTGCCCCACCTGAAGAAGTGGAAGTTCCTCTTCCAAACTTCATCAAATCAGCACCTCCAGCTGAACCAACAAATCCACCAGATCCACCATCTCCTCATCCATCCTCTCCTAGTCCTCCTCACACTCCATCACCTAAAGGACAATGTCCACCTCCTCCCACTGCACTACAAAAACAGCATGCTCCTCCTCATGCTCCTATCTCAGCTGTCCCTGCAGTCCCACAAAGACCATGTAGAGAACGTCGTGTTTCTAACAGACCTGACAATGTGTATGGTGACAACCATCCAGTACAGCAAGTCAAGGACATTAAGTGAGAATCTAAGTGGAAGAAGCATGTGGAGGAATCAGATATGCCTGGTCAATTTCCTGGCTCACCTCCCCATGAGCCTCCTCAAGAGGGTCCCTCTACGTCAGTTTTTCCCCCCACAGAAAATAATTCTGAGGATGAGGTTGAGAAGCTAAGCTGTGAAGGGGAAGTATCTTTCCTCCAATATCTGCTCTCCAAGGCAATTTTGCACAATATCATGGATCCAAGTGCTATACCTATCCACAAATGGACATATAAGGATATACAAAACCTCCCTGCTGCAGCACAAGAAGAATGGAAAGTTGCATGTTGTGAACAACTTGAGATATTAAAGAAATGAGACATATTCAACATTGTCAATTGACTCAAAGATCACAAGGTCATTAAAAATCAATGGGTATTTGACATCAAACCAGACAGGCATAAATGGGCACAATTAGTCACAAAGAGATTCTCTCAGGTCAAAGGCATTGACTTTGACCAAATCTTCTCTTTAGTTGTGCAATATGAGACAGTCAGATTGATGTTTGCTCTTACTGCACTGGAATCATGGCATATGGAAGCCATAGACGTAAGATCTGCCTATCTCTATGGTGATCTAGATGAAGAGATCTACATGGAATTCCTCAAAGGCTTCAAAATCCCCAGGCTTGAAGGCAAATTCCTTCATCTAAAGAAAGCCCTTTATGGCCTCAAACAAGCCAGATTAGTCTAGTGGAATACTCTTAACAAGTCCATGAAAGAACTTGGATTTGAATGTCTGAAATCTGACCCTGGCATTTTCCTTTATAAAAGGAAAGGCTCCCACATGGTAGTAGCTATTGTCTATGTAGACAATGCTATATTCTATTGTCCCTCTAAGGCCATCATTGATGAGATCAAGGGACATTTCATGAAAAAATGGAAATGTAGAGATCTTGGCATAGCCAAAGAATTTCTCCATATGTATATCCAGTGCAAATATCATCAGATACTAGTTAATCAATGCGCATATCTAGAAAAAATTATTGAGAGATTTGACCTAACCAATGCTAAATCCACTCCCACTCCCTTACCTCAAGGGTATTATCCTTTAAAACATAATAGACCTGTAGTTCCTGAACTTCAAACACAATTCCAAACTAATATTGGATCATTACTATATCTTATGATTGGTACTCACCCAGATATTGCATATGCTGTTACAGCATTATCTAAACATGCCACCAATCCTACCCAAGAGCACATAGACAAAGTGCTGTATATCTGCCACTATCTACTTAGTACACAAAACTATGCTCTAATCTATGATGGGAAAGGATCTGGTCTTATGGCTTGTACAGATTCAGATTGGGCATCTGATCCCGATACCTGACACTCTCAGACAGGCTGGTTTATCAAACTAGCCAACTGTACCTTCAGTTGGAGATTGTGACAACAAGAGCACATTTCCCTCTCCTCTACTGAAGCTGAGTACATTTTCCTGTCAGATTGTAGCAGACAGGTTGTTTGGATCAAGCAATTACTTGGAGAACTTGGGTATAACCTTAAACCCATTCCTATCTGTGGTGATAACCAAGGATCTATATTCATGGCATCTAATCCAGTCACCAAAACTTAAAACAAACATGTTGAAATCAAATGGCATATAGTAAGAGACTGGGTCAAAGATGGTACCATTGAGATCTTCTTTATTGATGGATCCTCCAATCCTGCAAATATGTTCACCAAGAATCTTGGTCGTATAAAGTTCAAACAATTCAGATCTGAACTGGGACTTAGAATCTATTATATTTCATTCTTCCTAGCCTTACTCTTCACTATACTCTAATGCCTATATGCCTTAAAATCAGCAGCTTAGCAAGGGGGAGTATTGAATGAGATAGTACATCATAGTTCATACTCCTAATTAGGTAGATTAAGTAATCATACCCATAGTATAGATATTTTGAACTCCACAGCTGAGTTCTAATTTAACTCTTGCTCCCAAACCTTTGTGCATGTCTATTAACCACAACAACTCAACACAATGGTATATAGCAGCATTCTATCTTGCTGAACCATTGTATGCTCAACAGTGTCACACCCACCCCCACACACAATGGCCACTGCTATCAATAACAACAATAACAATGCTGTCATGGCACACCCACTGGCACACATGCACCATCAAACAATGCATGCACAGTTGGGTGCTTGGAGACAACTCTTACTCAATGACAACATGCATCCCAGCACCCCCCTTGCCCACCTCTGCCCATTCCACCTAGACCCACTTGCATGCATTCACTGCCAGCCAATGATGACAACTGCAGTGGTGCTCATGTCCACCCTATACATGCACAACTGCATGACATGACCTCATGATGGTGCTGCATATGCACAACCAACCACATGCATGCAACCAACCAACAACACCAACAATGCTGTATGCATGTGCAACTGCAAGGCATGCCAACAATGCGATGTCATCAACAGCACAGCACCATTGACAACACAACAATGATGATGACACCATGCACATGTGCAACCACATGATGTGGTGATGACAATGTAGTGTCGTCAATGGCCCAGCACCATCAATGACACAACAGCAACACCACATGCCATGCATCCACATCATGCCTGATATGGCAGATGCCCAGCACCATCAGCGCCACCCCAACAGCTCCACCAATGATGTAGTGTGGACTGCCTGCTCAATTCAGTCATTACAAGTATTTAGATTAGTGTACTTGTACAGTTTAACTACATTTTAATACAATTTGTGTTCTTGAGTGTCTTAGTTGCCTTACAAAAAATGAGCTTGAACTCCTTGGGTGTACTTGTAGTGGTAATTGCTCTTTTTGGGTTCTGCAAAAGTGCCAAAAGGGCAGACAAGGTTAGATAAGCAATGTGCTAATTTGCTGATGATCATCAGGAGTATAATAGTCAGCTGAGCACATATGGACTTATCTGGTTAATATCATTGTGATATATCAATGGTCATACATTATCATAAATTATAAGGTCATATCTAGCTTCATCATATTGATGTTGAGTTGATCATATTTATCAAGGAATATCTGCTCTTCAAAAGTTTCCTGATGCCACCAGCAGACCAGCAAGGGGATCATCAACTGGACTACCATTGTCCACAAGGACACAATCACATTGTGCTGATCCACCTTGCCACTGTGGAGTACAGCATATGATGTTGTGATGCATTCCATTATGTCCTGAATGGTCACTTGGAGCATAATATATGGCCAATACAGAGTTAAACCCTCTGATATTGCCTTTGAATGATGGACAATAATGGAGATCAACATGGTCTCCAGATATCTCTGTATTTGGATTGAGTTGGTCATATAGATAGTGCTGGATGCACTCCATGAGCTTTGGATATCCAAAATGCACTGCAATGAGCTTGCTTTCATGGGGTATATTCTGTACTGAAAAAAAATGCTGTTGATTACCTGGAGCTAGTAACATAAATGTTGTACTCACCTGCCTTTCTTGTCAATTGGACATTGTAATCAGATCTGTCCCCCTTGATGGCTTGAGATTCATCTTCAGATTTGTCTCCTGTTGAACAAGATAGTGCATTGTAGTTCATACTCTTAATTAGGTAGATTAAGTAATCATACCTGTAGTATAGATATTTTGAACTCCACAGCTGAGTTCCAATTAACTCTTGTTCCCAAACCTTTGTGTGTGTCTATCAACCACAACAACTCAACACAATGGTGCATAGCAGCATTCTATCTTGCTGAACCATTGTATGCTCAACAGGTTATGAGCCCTGATGCATGACTGAGGAGTGTGGTAACACACTGCACCAACATCTGCTGCATCAGACACCATTCATGTCCACATTGTCTGCTGCTCAACATGTGACTTGGTTAGTTATCCTAACCGCTGCATATAGTTTAGATTGCTGCTTTTAACACATCCTTACCTACTTGTGTGAGAGGGCACTAAGAGGAACCTATGTCAGTATATCCTACTGACATTTTGCATTCTAGAAACTATGTCTTCTTCCAACACATCAACCTCCATCACTTGTCTCCCCATCTTCAATGGGATTAAATACCCCTCATGGTGTTCTGTCATAGTCAACCATCTCAAGGCCATAGGTTCCACCTGGGTCCTTAAGGTCTCAGCCCCCACTGCTCTCACTGGCACCTCTACTGCTGAGGAACACCACCAGTTCATCAACTGGCACTCAAACAATGACAAGATCATCAGTACCATCCTCACCACCCTCTCTCCTGCTCTTGAGCAGAAATACAAGTCCAAGGTCACCACTGAGGACCTCCTCACTGCTATCAACAACAACTTTGACAAGCAGGAGATCCCCCAGATCTACTCAGACTTCAAGGCAATGATGGAACTTGTCATTCCTGCCTCCTTCAACCCCACTCCTACATTTACTCATCTTGAGCACCTCTTTTCCAAGTTGAAAGAGGCTGGTTATGAAATCTCTGTCAAGCTCTAGGTGATGATAGTCCTGTCAAAGCTCCTGGCATCATATACCAACATCACTCAAAATACGCTCCAGAAGAAAGACACAAGTGGGAAGGCAAAGGACCTGACTTTCATGAATATACAAGCCACCATCAAATTGCAATTCAAACAATCATTGATGATGGGCAAGGGGAAAGCTCCCCAGCAGGCCAACAAGATTTTGGCTGTCAAATGTAAGGAGGCTGACCCCTCCTTCCAGCAGCAGCAGCAACCTAGTGCACCCTCTGGGTCACAGCAAGGAAGCAGTGCACAGAAGGAGAAGAAGGGCAAAGGCAGACAAGGACAGAGAGGCAAACACCTCTCCAAGAAGCATCAAGGAGGCCAGGGCCACATGGGCTTCATCAAAGAAGATCAACCCCTCTTCATTTCCATCACTCATATCGCCAATGTCCCAGCAACAGTGGACCCCCGAGCCCTTGCACATCACTTGGCTCTCATGTATCAAGGTCAAGGTAGCCCCCCTGCCTTCAAAGAGGTTCAAAGCACATTTACTTATGCACAAGAAATGAACCTGGCCATGACCTCTGAGAGCATCCACTCTCTCTCCACTGCTGTGCTCCTCATGGATTGCATTGACTGGTCCAATATTCACTGCACTCCCTCACCTCAACCACCTCACATTCCTTCCCCCCCACTCAAACATTCTCTTGGTGAGCATCTCAAACCCAATTGGGACACTCTCTTCTCTGACATTTTCTCTGGCTCTAAAGCCACCAGGGAAGCTAAGAACTCCGGGATGTGGTTCGATGGTCACCTCAACTGAACTCCAATCGAAGGCACTTCAGTGCAACTTAACAAGGTTGTTGAGGAGGAGACTCCTTTCCAAACTTTCCTTCTGGACATCCAAATGGACTGTCCATACATGATAGAAGACCTGGAGAGTCCCCCTCCTTCAAAGAGAAGCTGACAGGAGATTGGCATTGTTGCCAAAACCTGAGATGACAAAGACCAGGTTGACATTTACAGGTCCAACAATGAGTGGGACCCCTACCCAAGGTATGTCTCTTACCCTTTCATCATGGCCAATCCATCCTCATCTGAACACACTGCAACAGTGCATCATAATGTTTCAGACTGCACTCTGTCTACAATATATACATCTGTACCTGTAGATATGAAATTGGACATTGAGATTTGTGCACATGGTTTGAAAACTAAGTGTGAGAGATGTACCAACCCAAATCCCTTATGGATCTTGGACTCAGGTGCTTCAATGCACTTCACCCCTGACCAAAATGACTATGTCACTTATACTCCCTTGAAAAAGGAAGACCAAATGCCTGTATTTACTGCCTCTAGTGTCCTACATATCATAGGCACAGGTACATGTCTTATAAGATGGCTCAATGATTCTAATCGCCCACATATACTCAAATTATATGATGTTGGACACATTCCAAATTCAGAAGTCCAACTTATTTCTATGAGTCAATTATTTCATACTGGTGCCAAAATTCATGGTGATGTTAACTACCTCAACATGTTATATAGTGATGGCAGCATTCTTGCACCCTTCATTCCTGGCCAAATGGGTCAAAATATGTACACCATTAAGAATATATCCTTCTTAAAACATAACCTCATGAAATCAACCCCTAATTATGACATCATGCATCAACATTTTAGTCCTCCCTCAAAGGAAGTCCTTAAACATACATGAAAACATACTTGCAGCTTCTCTGAATCTATTCAGTTCCCTCAGGAAGAACCCTTGTGCCCTGGCTATGCTCAAGGGAAAATGCCTAACCAGCCATTCTTACCTGACTCAAAACAAGCATCAATGGCTTTCAAGCTTATTCACTCTGACATTAAGTCATTTCCCATCAAATCCTACCATTGCTACAAGTATATCATCACGTTCTTTGATGATCACACCTCCTTTGGATAGTCTAAACTTTTGTGCTCAAAAGATGCTACATTATAGGCCACTAAGCAATTCATTGCTATGGCAAAGACACAATTCAATGCCACAATTAAAGGATGGATGTCTGATGCAGGGGGAGAATACAAGTCTCAAGCCTTTGATAAGTTCTTACTTGACAACAGGATTCACATTTTTCAGAATGCTCCCCATACCCTATAATAGAATGGGTGTGCTGAGAGATTTATGTACACTCTCATGGACAAATCTGAAGCCATGAGACTTGAAGCTTGCTTGCCCCAATCCTGGTGAGAATTTAGCTGGGATCACGCTGTACACCCTTAAGATGTCATAATTGGTGCACCCCCTATAAGTTCATGGCATCCTGCACTTGCAGTCCCCAGATATAAGCCACCTACACATCTTTGGTTGCAAAGTGTATGTTCACATCCCACAAGATGTTCACACCAATAAGCTGGCCTCTAAATCTGAACTCATGATATACTTAGGCATTACACCTGGAAACACCTCCAACTTCCTATTCATGTGATCCCCAAATAATATTGTTTTCACATCTGCAAATACTCTATTCAATGAGCAATTATTTCCTAAATGTGATAAACCTCAGGCATGTCATCCACAGCCACAGGTTGCTACCCCACCTGAAGAAGTAGAAGTTCTTCTTCCAAATTCCATCGAATCAGCACCTCCAGCTGAACCAAAAAATCCACCACATCCACCATCTCCTTGTCCATCCTCTCCTAGTCCTCCTCACACTCTATCACCTAAAGGACAACATCCACCTCCTCCCACTGCACCCCAAAAACAGTGTGCTCCTCCTCATGCCCCTATCCCAGCTGTCCCTGCAGTCCCACAGAGATCACACAGAGAACATTGTGTTCCTAACAGACCTGACAATATATATAATGATGACCATCCTGTACAGCAGGTCAAGGACATTGAAAGAGAATCTAAGTGGAAGAAGCATGTGGAGGAATCAGATATGCCTGGTCAATTTCCTAGCTCACCTCCCCAAGAACCTCCTCAAGAGGATCCCTCCACATCAGTTTTTCCCCCCACAGAAGATAATTCTGAGGATGAGGTTGAGAAGCTAAGCCATGAAGGGGGAGTATCTTTCCTTCAATATCTGCTCTCCAAGGCAATTTTGCACAATACCATGGATCCAAGTGCTAAACCTATCCACAAATGGACATATAAGGATATACAAAACCTATCTGCTACAGCACAAGAAGAATGGAAAGTTGCATGTCACAAGCAACTTGAGATGTTAAAGAAACAAGACATATTCAACATCATTGATTGACCCAAAGATTGCAAAGTCATCAAGAATCAATGAGTATTTGACATCAAACCAGATGGACATAAACAGGTGTGATTAGTTGCAAAAGGATTCTCTCAGGTAGAAGGCATAGACTTTGATCAAATCTTCTCTCCAGTTGTGCAATATGAGACAGTCAGATTGATGTTGGCTCTCACTGCACTGGAATCATGGCATATGGAAGCCATAGACATAAGATCTGCCTATCTTTATGGTGATCTAGATGAAGAGATCTACATGGAATTCCCCAAAGGCTTTAAAATCCCTGGGCTTGAAGGCAAAGTCCTTCATCTAAAGAAAGCCCTTTATGGCCTTAAACAAGCCAGACTAGCTTGGTGGAATACTCTTAACAAGTCCATGAAAGAACTCGGATTCAAATGTCTGAAATCTGACCCTAGCATTTTCCTTTATAAAAGGAAAGGCTCCCACATGGTAGTAGCCATTGTCTATGTAGATGATGCCATATTCTGTGGTCCCTCCAATGCCATCATTGATGAGATCAAGGGATATTTTATGAAAAAAATGGGAATGTAGAGATCTTGGTGAAGCTAAAGAATTTCTCCACATACACATTCAATGCAAAGATCATCAGATACTAGTCAATCAATGCGTATATCTTGAAAAGATCATAGAGAGATTCAGCCTGATCAATGCAAAATCCACTCCCACTCCCTTACCTCAAGGATATTATCCTTTGAAACATGATGGACCTGTAGTCCCTGAACTTCAAACACAATTCCAAACCATTATTGGATCTTCGCTATACCTTATGATTGGCAGTCGCCCAGACATCACATATGCCATTACAGCATTATCTAAACATGCTATCAATCCTACCCAAGAGCATATAGATAAAGTGCTGTATATCTGCCGCTATCTACTTGGTACACAAAACTATGCTCTAATCTATGATGGAAAAGGATCTGGTCTTATGGCTTGTACAGATTCAGATTGGGCATCTGATCCCAATACCTAATGCTCTCAGACAGGCTGGTTTATCAAACTAGCTAATTGTACTTTCAGCTGGAGATCATGACAACAAGAGTGTGTTTCCCTCTCCTCTACAGGAGCTGAATATATTGCCCTGTCAGATTGTAGCAGACAGGTTGTTTGGATCAAACAACTACTTGGAGAACTTGGATATAATCTTAAACCCATTCCTATCTGTGGAGATAATCAAGGATCTATATTCATGGCATCCAATCCAGTCACTGAGACTTGAAACAAACATGTTGAAATCAAATGGCATGTTGTAAGAGACAGGGTCAAAGATGATACCATTGAAATCTTCTTTATTGATGGATCCTCTAATCCTGCAGATATGTACAATGCAAAGAAGGTTTGTGAAATTTCAAGCACCAATACACAGCTTGCCTGGAAGCCAAACTTGCAGTCACCCAAAACATACATGAGAACATATGGAAAGTTCAATCCATATTGGCCCTTAGCTGAGAAGGACTACAATTTGTGGCTAGTTTGTTTTGCCTCCTATGTCACCTGCGACACTCAGGCGGTGAAGAAAAGAGATCCTGGCATAGACAAAGTGCACCACCACCATACAGTATTGAAGACAAGAAGACCTATCAGTCTGACCATTTTTATGCTACTTCTGCTCTGCACGAGTCTACTATGTACTCAAAAAGATGTCCAGGCTCAGAAAAGGGGGCGAAGCAGGCGCTGCTCGAAGAGGGAAAGAGATTAGAACAGAACACGCACTGGCAGAAGCTGCGGTCGCCTAGCAAGGCGACCATGTCTGGAGCAAAAGAAGTATAAAAAAAAGCGACAAAATGTATTTGAACGTGCTCTTCAAACGCCAAGGAGCTCCATCACAAGCTCGAGATAGTGTGTTCGGGAGGTGGTTCATGACAACGAGATCGAGGATACGAAAGGTTATTCCGGGGAGTGAGGACACCGTAGACCTGATGGAAGTGTCACCGGTAAAGCTGCTGTCAAGGCCGATCGACGTGGATGGCTCTCTTTGGCTAAAGCGGAAAGAAATCCCCTCTTCACACGAGTCCCTGGCTACTTGAAAAGGAACATTTAGTGATACGGCAAGGAATGGAAGAGCAAGGCAATATAGAACCCAATATATTACGACGCCGGACTCAAAGCGTGTATCAGAGTCGATATCAGTCACGCCCGTCACAGCAATACAACTTTCAACGCATTCCTTTTGCCAGGTTGAATGTTCATTAACATTTCTGGGACTATGTCTAATAAGGCATGTCGACTAACAACCAAAGAGTACGTCGCTCACCCTGGTGAGATTCAACACATCGATACAGCGGCCGCCGCTCCACTGTGACGCATAGTGAATAGAGAAGACACTGACTACTGCTTGCCATCATTTTCGTGGACTTTTGCATGTCGTTAACGTCATCATACGTGTCCTGCACCAACTCCAAAGAGTACGAGGGCAGCGCCGTCAAGGATCGTTCTTAGCCCGCACTGCAGCTAAAGTCCCACCTTCCTCTCGGAGGCGCGAGAGATGTTTTATCCTCGGGATCAGAGGTGCCACCTGCGATAGCATGGTCTACCAAGCGCTTCAGGTGCAAGCGTTTCGGATGGAAGCCTCTAGATGTTCTATGGCGCAAGACGCAGAGACAGATAGACTGGGTAACGGAAAAGAGGGACACCCACCTTGACGGAAGAAGACTGCGAGGATGTCTGCGCATTGGACCCAGCCGTTTTAGCGAGCGTTTATTTCTGTAGTTAGTCTGTGCTTGTCAGTGCAATCTAGAACCATGCCACGACAAGAACGATGGCGAGATAGAGCGGGGGTCGAATCGGATGTGCCGACGCTGCTGCGTCGCGATTGGTCAGAGTAGCGGTAGGGGAGCCTGGAGAGGGTAAGCAACAGGCAAGTGAGAAAGAAGGACGAACTTGAGGGGTTTGCATCTGCGCCAGTCAAGGATATTCAGGAGAAGGAGACTTTTGCCTGCGTGGGCAACGTGGAGGGGCAAGGACCGAGTTGGCTGGCTGTCCGTGCGAGAGAGCATATCGGATGAGGCTAATGTCGCCAGAGGCGGAGGCAGAGCAGAGAGAGATAAGGGGTGAGCAGCAGGCACGCAAGTTTTGGGAAGCCCTCGGCGCTCAACTTGGGGAGACGCCGTCAGCTCAGCATCGAGGTCCAGCATGGAGATGTGCATACCTTGACCCCATCGCATCAGCGCCTCCACCATCAGCGTCGCCATCATTCACATACTCGCATGATCTTGGTTGCGAGTTCCTCAACATCCGTATCGTCAACCTTTCCTGCTGCCAAATAGACCTCAGTCTGGACGGTAATGACATCGAAGGCGGAGACCGGTCAGAATTTAAACAGGACGACGACCAAACCATCGGGCCATTCGCCCCAACGTTCAAGGGGAAGTGCTTCATTTGAGCATGAGGACTGGACGGGGTTTGAGTATGGCCCGAAAACCGAGTTTCGAAGGAGCACACGATGCCCATCGCTGTTCAAAACCGGAAAATGCACCCGGATCTAGTAATGCGCGAGCCGTGAGAATGTCTTCACTTGATCGCTACCTCCAATGCATCTTTACACATGATCGTTTGATTCTGAGTCCTACCCTCAGATTTTCGTTTCCTTCCCTTGGTAGACCGATTCTTGCGATATGGAATCCAAGCGCATGTCCAGCACAGTGTACTGCCGTATCGCTCCACGCCCACAGAACCGTGTGCGTGGACGGAGATAACGTTACTCTGTTCCGCGGACGATGTCTCTCTCACCTTGAAAGATTAGTTCTCCATGACATGGGTGGGCTGGCGCACAAGACTATCGAGTTATGCCGGGGTCACCTGGTCGGATCGAGGGCTCGGAGCTAAGAAGCCATGTGCCACGACTAGCTAAGTCTTCTAGATGGGATTGCGTTGCTATACAAGACCATCTCTACCCCAACATCGAACGCTTGAACGTTTACAGCTTGTACACCACGCGCAAAATCAACGTGTCCGCCTCTCATACTACTCAAAATGACATGTGGCTCTCCTGCATACAAAACTATCGAGTTATCCCAGGTTCCAAGGCCTCACTGGGTCGGATCGAAGACTCGGAGCTAGGACGCCAATGTATCACGACTAGCTGTCAGAGTGTGCGCGGGTGTTTTCTATCCAAGTGTTCAAAGATGGGCCTGCTTCCTGCCGCGATGCAAAGGTGCCAGTCAGATCCAACAAAAAGTGAGTGGTCGAGGACGCTCAAGCGAATCGGCATTCAGCTCGGCGAATTTGAGAGTCTCGATCCAAAAGGTTACCAAGACAGTCGGACAATCTGGTACTACGTGTCCATCCAACCATCTAGGAAAGCATCAGTCACATGGATGCGATCCACGCATTGAAGACACACCCGGACCCACACAATTATATGGACGCCGATATCATATCTCTCATATGCATCCTCTAGCGGCCACCTCCCGCGACACTATCAAGTCTGGTTTCCAGTTCTCTGTCTCGATAAAGCTCATCCAGGCGGGAGCGAAAACATCAGGTTCCCGCTACAGGAAAGCAGAGGTACAGGCACATGACTCAATGCTCCACATAACACGCACCTCATTTTACCGACGACCCGTCTTTGCTGCTGGTCCAGCCCGCGTGTTCATTTGCCTTGGGCTGTTCCTATCTTCGATTTTGTTGCTTTTGACACCTCTAAAAATGGCCTTCTTTCCGAGAGTCTTCGTTACTGTTGCGCGTCAACGAGACCACAACTAATTTTTGTTGCTTAATGTCTGTGGTATTGTGCCCATCATTCGTTCTGCCATGGCTCGACCTGTACTTGAGGGACGCGCCATACACGGTCGTCGAGTCTACAAGGCACTGGAAAAGGTGGTAGGCATGGTGCGAGGGTGGCATAAACATATGTGTATGCGTGCATTGGGGTAAATGGCGGAGAATGGTGTGGCATGAGGGTGAGGTGAGGTGAGGTGAGAGAGAGGCCTAGGCCGGCACCAGAGAGTGGGGAGGAGGTCAAGCGAATAGGACAAGAAGTACTGACAAGGTACCTATGAAATCCTGGATGGCTCGTATGTTGATTTGCCAGTCAATTGTGCATTTGCCGACGTTGACCTGAATTGGGGGGCGCATTTGGATGACGGTAGACTGTGCCGGACAGTGTCATTCGGTATACTCAAAGATGAAAACAGAAGATGCAGATGATAATGCTATAAGTCATCCCATGTGCCCAGAACTCTACAAGTAAATGCAGTACGAACTCACAATATACATGCATGTGGACATAGACGCGCAGAAAAAGATAAAGACCTAATTGTCATGTAGAAGGAAATGCAGGGAGTATGGATTTAGTCGCAGATGGAGAGGGTGCCGACTCCGGCAGATTGCAAAAGGGACGGTTCTGGGGAGAGCACAGGTGTGTAATAGGATAAGCCTGTGCTGGGAGTGCTGACTTGTGGGACATCCTTGAAGTGGGTAAGTGAATGTATGTCGGGAACGATTAGTGACGTACCCCACGACCTGCAGACTCATCTGCTGTCATATGTGCGGCCTTTTGTGCGACATCCTGTGCCATTTTCATTGGCATCGGAAGGCACCCAAGGAATCGGGACCGGGTAAAAAGGAAAGGTGGCTGAAGGTGATTGGCCACGCCGTTTGCATAGATACGGATGCCCTCGGTAACTGCCCTAGAAAACGAATAGCACGACGCCGTGCTGAGATGATATCGAGGCATCAAGCGATTGACTTTCAGGATGAGAGCAGAGACGCTTCGGAGAGACGGGGGGTGTTCTGGCGGGTCCCATCTGACGTTGTGGAGGCTTACTGCATTAGCAGGCTCACTACGAGGACGTAAGACGGTGATGGTGTCGCTAGCTGTGCCCCGGAGTCCGAGCCTCGAGGGAATAGTGTTGTGGGGGATTGACCTTTGTACCTTGATCAAGTAAAGGGGTCGATCCTCAGCAGGGCTCCGTAACTCCTCAGGTCGGGGGTTGCGAGTCCCGCGGCGGCGGATGCGAAGCCACACGAATTCATGTTGCGCACTTGCTATGGATCGCTCCTTGAAGTGCTCCATCCCATATACCACATACCCTTCAGAATTGCCAACCTGCGTAAGCTCGTCACTCCACTCCTCAGGAGTTCGAGATTGACTGTAGTCGGAGAGGAGAGCTTGCATGGGTGAAAGGTGAAAAGACTTCTCCAACAAGAGTTGAGGAAATGGCAGGATAGAGAAAACGACCTCCATGTTGAACTTTGAGATGCTATATACGAGTTAGATGGAATGCTGAATGTCAGCCCCTCGTGCCGTGCGTGCCGCACCGAGCCTGATTGCTTATCTAATATTCAGCAGCAAGTACTGTGGACGTGATCAACCCCCTAGTAGTCAACTCAACGAGCGATCCAAAAGAGTTCAGGTCATTTGTCTCACCCTTGACTTGGTGATTTCGAAGGTCGCGTTTGACGCAGTAGCCGCTCTGAGCCCGGATCCACTAAAAATGACATACTCGATGGATTTGGGCTTGTCATCCTGATCGCATGGTCCTTTGTCTCGATTTTCCAGCTACACGCCCGAGTTAGCGGTGAGTCGTCTCTCAGCAGCTTTCGAACACTAGCTCATGGGATTATTCAGTCTTCATTATGTTTTCTATCACAACCACTAATTGTAGATAAGTAATACAACACTTTCTTGACAATTCCGACACCTACTCTACGAACCACGATAGCTCCCTCGCTAGGTTTATATGCTTCTGAATTCTGCTTGGAGAATCCGTTAAAGGTACCGCATAATACATTCAACATTCTCCGATGCGAATATACATCAGGAGCTCAAGGAGGCTCATGCCAAACGCAAACAAATCCAGATGCCGTCAGCGTCGCATTTCTGACTTCGAGCTCTGCGACATGCAACCGGACATGATCACTAGTGAAGACAATGGTTAATTTACCATGTCGGTGAGGGGCTGGGCAAGCTTAAATTCGGGAAGTGGGATAATTCCCTGCGGGAGTATCGGCGAGGGATCCGACGAGAGCAATGATTACTTACCTCTGAAACTAACATGTTCTGCGGCGTTGAAGGGTCAACCCATAGGTAGAGACACCATTTCACTGGGAGAGTGAGACAGGTAGACCGTAGGAAAGGTTTTGTCAGCCTACGATAACCATACACAATCTGTTGGTTCTATAGATATTTTAGGCCTTCGGCGACTTGCTACGCCACGCTCAACGGCTTTTCGTTAGAGGACGTATAGGCATCCAACGAGGCCGCAAATGCGAGACTAGGAAATGGAATTGTCAATGAAGATGTCTTTGCCGCAGTGACAGGGGAGAAGCAAACTTGGCGAGAATCGTAGACGGAGTATGAATAGAACGGGTAAAGGTAATTGGATAGGCACGGAGTGCGACTTGTAAGACTTACCAAGAGCTTTCTCGGCCTCTAACCCGGGCCTCTTCTTGTCTGGATCAAACTTTTCGTCTTTGCATCTGAGCTCTCGTGTTCATACTTGCATGATTGAGTATGGTCAGAACATGGTTGCATCGCGGTCCTTGCGGCATACGTTAATAGCATGTGCCCAGCAATTCAAAAGAAAATGTGTTTACCACTGGAAGTCGGCCCTCGTCCGCCATGGGTACGATATCGCCCAGAGCAAGAGTTTTCCGTCGAGGTGTTCATGACGGGCTTACTCCCTGAGGATGTCAGGGTGCACGTCAAAGACGACAAAAATGAACCGCGTTAGCGAAGCCACTCGAAAGTGGATTGGCAGGGCCATGATGTAGAAGAGTGCCGAGACAGTAGTCATGATGAACTGTTACCTGTACTGAACATGTTGTGTGCATGGCCTCTTGTATTCCGGAGGATGGATTACCATATCTACCGATGTACTGCGATTTTCTCTCTCAGACCATTGAAGTGCCTGTAAAACTCAGTACGGTGGTGAGGTGAGCCATAATCGGACCTACGACCTACTACGAGGGAGTCGTGAGAACTAGGTCCAAGTTCTCACTCTGCACCTCGTGCATTCTCGATCTCCCAATGGGATTCTCTCATCCTTTGGCCGATCGTTTGATTCTGAAGACACGCACATCTTTACTACCCTAGTTTCTTTTCAATCATCCCCTTGGTGCTACAAAACCGGTTCTCGCAAATCGCATGACCAGCGCAGTGCACTGTCGTATCGCTCCACGCCCACAGAACCGTGTGCGTGGACGGAGATGACGTTGCTCTGTGTTCCGTGGACGTTTCTATCACCTTGAAAGATCAGTTCTCCACGACAGATGGTGGGCAGGCGCACAAGACTATCAGTTTCAAGGCGTCACCTGGTGGGACCGAGGACTTGGAGCTAGGAAGCCAATCACGACTAACCACGTCGTTTGAACGAGCACGATACGTATGTCATTGCCCTGCTATAAACGACACCCTCACAGCCAACGCACATGCAATCTGTATCGGACGTTTGAACGTTTATAATTCATATACCACAGACATGTCCGCCTCTCATACTACTCTTCAAAACGCCCAGCACGATCCTCGCCACGGGCACAGAGTCCCCACAAGAGGCCGCACACTCAAGAAACCACTCGTGTGCTTGGTTCGATCT
>JBBPMY010000006.1:0-74068 GCA_038090615.1 Phylloporus gajari | reverse complement strand
CAGAGATGTTCAATGGGATTGAGATCTGGAGATTGTGGAGGCCAATCCAGGACTTTGATATCATTGTCTTCCATCCACTTCTTGGCCTTTTTGAAGGTGTGTTTAAGGTCATTGTCCTGTTGAAAGATGACATCCTCCAAAGAAATTCCACATTCCTTCAAGCTAGGAAGCAAGTTGTCCTTCAAAATCTCCACATATTGGTTGGCATTCATCCTCTCCTCAACCTCTGCAAGATGTCCAACACCTTCCCAACCCATACACCTCCATACCATGATATTTCCTCCTCCAAATTTCACTGTTCCCTGAACCTCTCTGTTAATAAGGCCCTCACCTGCCTGTTTCCATATCTGTTCCCTTCTATCTGATCCTATCCTGTTGATTTTGGTCTCATCTGACCAAACAACTCTCTTCCAGTCCTCAATAGACTATTCCTGATACTTCAGGGCAAAGGTGAAACACTTCTTCTTGTTTTTTACAGCAAGAAGTGGCTTTTTCTTCTTTGTTACAGCCTTGAATGAATGTTTTTGAAGAACTCTTCTCACTGTCTGTGAGGGGACAGGACTGGGAATGATGGAATTGATGTAGTGGATAGCCTGGACAGCATTGGCAGCCCTGCCTGTAGTGATTTCAGTGATGATAGTATACTGAGAAGTGGCTGAAAGCTTGGAGGGACAGCCAGAAAGAGGTCTAGGTCTATTGGACAGGAGATCTCTAAGTACCCTAGAGACAGTAGACTGGCTGACACCAAGTTTGGAGGCAATAGAGTGACTAGAATGACCATTAGAGGCCAGAGAAAGGATGTTTTCTTTTTTAGAGGAGGAAATAGGATGCATAGTGAATCTGAAAGACATAAGAGATGAAACCAGTAGTTAAATAGTGTCAATTGAGGTGGTTACTATGATACAGTAACTATGGCAACCATCAGTTATGCTTCCATCAAGGATTATATATGACAGATAGTTACACAATTGAGTCAATGACACATTAAATTGAATTGACTATATCTCCATGGATACATATTCAAATCACATCAATATTTTTTTCACACATGGCCAGGAGCATGTACTTCCCACCACCTACTTACAATTTGGCTTTATTTGTTCTTTCTCCTGAGTTATATAACAAACACTTCAAAATCTCAAAACATTGACTCAATTTTGGAAGTCACTGTATCTCTAAGTTGAGGGGCTCTGGTTAGATTCGTGTGTGCATGTCATAAAGCATTTTTGGAAGCATGACCAAAATGCTGATGCCAGATTTGATAAGAATTGAGGTCTGCGAGAGAGGTTACAGATCCTATCATTGGAGTAATCATATTTGACTGAAACCAATGGAGGTTGTTAGTGGGTGATGAGGCTGTTGCCTGGATCACCTCACATCCTCTCTTGTCCCAAATACTGGATCCTTTTGAGGTTATCTCACAGCAAAAGCTGAGGTATGTTAGCAATGGAACAGATACCAATCTGTTTACCATGTGTGGAGCATACCAAATGTCATGTAGGGTAACAACAGTTGGTGTTACTGTACCATCTGTTTGTTTTAAAAGAACTGTACCTGGTTCATATAATGGAGATGATTCTCCATTTGCTATGGATGCTTTCTTTGTATACTGATTTAGATGAACAAAGTCATCTATAAATGGTAATAAGTGGTGAGTGCAACCACTATTGATCATCCAATGATTCTTAGAGAAATCACTCTTTGGAGAATCTTCTCCGAGATAGTAGCAAAGGTATTCATTGCTCTCTTCATCATAGAAGCTTACTCTATCATTGTCCTCATAGTCCAATCTCTGTCTCTCATACACATGAGGTCCTCTTATAGGAACTAGTCCTTTGTGAGTTTGATTGACTATGTATAACTTGTAAGTTTGTTTCTTTGAACAACCCTGCAAGTTACCTCTTGGTATATCATGCATTTGTTGTGCATGACTCACAACATGTGTGTTGTGGGTTAGATGATCTATGAATAACCTTTGAGTTTGTCTCTTTGGATGAACTTGAGGGTTACCTTCATGCTCCTTATGTCCTGATCATGCAGAGGCATGGAATTCTTCTGTAGAGGTATAAGGTATTTTTGGCATGTGAAGAGCATCGGCTATCACTGTTTTCTTCTTCTTCTCCTTCCTCTTCTCAGTTTGTCTTGAAGTAATCTCTTGCTTTGGTGTTTGGTCTTGATCAATCTTGATTGGCATCTGAGAAGGTCCTGCTCTGTCTTTCATCTTGGAGTTAGAAAGAGGAGCTCCTTCAAAAGGAAGGATGATGAACATCATCCATACCTGAATCTTTGTGTCCTGTTTCTCACATATCCATGTTCTCCAGTGGTTCTTCCAGGTTGAGGACAACTCTTTCTGGAGTTTCTGGCCAAGGTGGCATGTCCTCATTCCAATGTGCTTCTTCTGCTTCATTCAATTCATCAGTGTCACTATTCATCATAACTTCATGGACAAAACCTTGTTCTCCGTCTACCATATTGGTAGCAGGTGCTTTTCCTTTTCCTTTATTCTGCTTTCTCATCTCAAAACCAGCTTGGCTAGCTTCCTTTTTGTTTTTAAAAGAAGTGGGTCTCCTCTGGAATTTAGTGTGTCCTCTTGGACCACTGCTTCCAGAAGGTTGGTTCAGTCTCGAATCAGTAGCCTTATAAGGACGCCATTTATTATAAGTAGGCAGTCTCTTGCGAATGACATTGGTTTGATTCGCAGTGCTTACCTGTTGAGAAGTGGAAGGACCTGCTTCTACATTAGATATTCTGGTTTTGAGATTATGTCTCAATGCAAGAATTGAGACTTCTGCCAAGATCTTTGTGGTTATGGTATCCACTGTGAAATTGGCAATTTCTGTGGTCAATGCCACCGTGGAGCAGAACTGGTACATATCTCCTGGAAGCTGTTCCAAAAGGAACATGGCTTTAAAGGAGTCAGGAAGAACAAGGCCAGCATCTTTCATTTGATCAAACAGTGAAGTGACACGATTAATGTCTTTGCTTGCCATTCTCGGGTTAATGGTAATCCAGTTTGCTTGATGGAACAAGTGGAATTGTCCAGCCAAGCCTCTAGATGCAAATAGCGATTGCATCTTCTCCCAGATTGCCTTTGCAACTGAGGGTTTAATGGCTTGATTGGTATAATCATAGGTCACATGATGAATGAAAGTGTCACTGATAGCGTTGGTGATGATGCCACACACACTCTTATCAATGACCTCCCATTTTGCCTGATCAGCGTTAACTGTACCAGCAAAAGTGGTAGTTCTGAAGATCCACATCCAAACAGAAAGAGATTGGAGAACTGATTGGAGATGCACACTCCATATGGGATAATTGGTAGGACCTTTGAGGATAGGTATGCATGTGATGATGGTGTTATCAGTCTTGAAATCAGAAGGAACAGCGATTGCAGCCATTTAGAGAAATTTGATGATTTCTATCAAACTATATTCAGTAAAAAGTTCTTCATAAATGTACGATAAAAGATTAAATTATGATGGTACTTCTCATATTTCTTCCTCGTCTGAAGAATCTGGTAATGGAAAATCCTAAGGGTGTGGAACCCAAGTAGATTTCCTTCTTCTGGTTTGTAACCAGAGAAGGGTCCAATGTTCCTTTTTATTGAAACCAAGTAGTTTCTTTTCATCCCAGTACTTTTTCCTATCCTCTTTTGTAAGTGGCCAAAGGGAAGGTGACTTCAAAGGTGTATATGTAAAAGGATTTTGGGATTGTTTTTCAAAAGATCTATAGTGAAGATATTCAAAATAATGGGAGTTTTTAATTTCTATCACTTTCCCATCTCTTTCGTACTTCAGGATTTTATCTGAAGTTGTTATGAAAGGAATATCAATTGTATGAAGGTTATGCCAACAATTGAGTTGAACAAAGTTGTCCATATCTTCATAATCCTCTACATATGTCAAGTTATCATGAAAGTAGTCCAATGGCCAAAGAGGATTTAAAGGAAAAGTACTGTAAATACTAAGTACGTCACCTAGTTCTTTGTTTTTCTTCACCTTGCTCCACAGCACATCTTTTTCTGAGTTGGTTAGCTTGGGAAAGGAATTCAGTATGTCCTCTATTTTTTGTTTGTACTGTGAGGCCGAAGTAGACATCATCTTCGGTGGGAGTGCCTGCGTGTTCAAGAATTAGCTTCTTGACAGCTAGTGATTTTTTGAAGATCTCAGGTGTTTGCTTCTTCAGCAAGGCCTGGTAGTGAGTGTCGAAACACTTGTTCCATCTTCTTACTCCCATTCCTACTCTCCTTCCATACTCTTCTGCCAGTTCTCCTCTGTACCATCCATCATCAGCTGTCTCTAACCAGGCCTTGTCATCAGGCATGTGGTTAGGGTTTTTAGATTTAATAAATAAAAGGTTTGCATATGATGGTGGAAAAATGTCCATTCTGAAGATTTCCCAACCTTGGTTGTGTACCACAAAATCAGCAGTGTCTTCGTAAGATGCAGTGGGAAAGGCTCAACCTACACCCTCATAGGCTTTGCCTATGGACTCTGTCCAATACACAAGTGCGCAGACGGAGTGTTTTGCCCTGAGCACACATGCTTGAATCCTGAAAGGGTAGACCATCCAACTCAAATAGGAGACTTTCTCCTGCAGAATTTGGTGGTGTAGCTGAGGGTAGGAGGGCCCCAGTTGTATTTCTGTGATCTGGAGACAATTTACTTCTACTTCTCTCTTTATGGTTGGCTGACAATGAAGAGGTAGGAGGCATGGTGGCTGATGGAAGTGGGCAAAGAGGGACTCTCTGTCTTCTTGACAGTGCAGGACGTAGCTGATTGTCTTCTGCTCTTTGACTCTGACCTGAAGGAAGCAGTCCAGGTCCCATGGACAGACCTGCATTAGCTCACCATTGGGGAGCTGCTGAAGGAACTCCCCCCCAACATCTATGAGCAGAGCTCCACCTAGCATGGCCAGTGCTTGCAGGGGCTCATAGTTGGCTTACTCCATTTGAATTGAAGCTTTTGAAGTCTCCAAGGTTGGGGGGACCAAGAGCCACTGGGCAAACAGCCCCTCCATCATCCTGTGTGACAGTGTGGCTCCTCCTGAAGAAGGAGTGTCTCTAGTCTCATCACCAGTAGTGGTGATGGTGGGTACTGAAGGGTTGGTGAGGACAGAGGGGTTGACTGTGAGGGCTCGTTCTGCCTTGAGTTATTGATAGAGAGTTCTTCTTGCTGCAAGGGTAGAGATTGAACAAATGCTGTTAAGGGCAATGGCCTCTCTGATAGTGAGGGCTTCCTCTTCCTCCATGGGTCCCGTGGCGCCGTTGTCCTCATTCTGTGGAGTCCAAGGAACAGTTCCTGTGGCAGAGCATAGCCCATATGGGGAAGAGGTGTCAAGGAGGTTGTCTGCATGACTTTGAAAGTATCGAGGAGGTTCAATGAATGCTTGGACAATTGGAGTGTTTGGGGGAGAGATGGGAGTGTGTTCATTTGGCAGTCCTGGATTTCTGATGACTCTGAAGAATTCAAATGGGACGAACTGATGGTCAAGTAAGTCATCATTAGATCTACATCTGACAACATCAGTCTCACCGTGTCAGTGGATTTCTCCTTGTTCTATTGCTCCATTGCAAATAGGACAAGGGATCTCAAAAGGAATGCCTGGTGAAACCAGGTGAGTGTCTACTATTGGTCTAGTATGAGTTTCATACTGTGGGGGTCTACCAGAATGCTCTGGCAGAGTATTCTCCTCTCTAGGAGGGGGTTCCACAGGATTCTCCGAAGATTCTTCGGGTGGTGTAGGATTTACACAAGAGTTTCGAGATGGACTTTCTCGAGATAGCAATGCTGAGGCTCTGTCACTTACTGACAATGGTATGAGTCTGCTCAAACCCACCATTAGCATCAGCTCATGTGAATGTGTTTGAGTTTTAACATGAGCAATCACAATGAGAGCCTCAGATTTTTTCCAGAAATCAGCAAATCCATGTTCAAAGGTGAACAGGAGACATTGAGTCATCAGCTTCACCATAACAGCCATTTCAAGGCCATTATATAAATTTGTAAACAGAGTGTACAAGAAAAGAAGATCCAGTAACCACCAGGAATCTCCTGCACATGAGACAGAAGGAGGCACCATAAAAGGCTAGTGAAAGAAAGACTCCCTTGTCTAGACGACAGGGCTCATAACCTTTTGGAGTGGAAGGCTCCAAACGGTTGAGGAAATGAGCTAAGTGGGAATACTCACTTAGTAATAGGAGACTTGAGGTGGTAATCAAGGATAGGGTAGTGCTTAGTGTGAACACCAAGTACAAGAGAACAGGGATGGATATTCTATTAGAGGAGCAACCAGGTGAGAACTCCTCCTTATATACAGTACATTCTGTTTTTATCTGTATGGTTGTTCTAAATACGTAGAACAATAGCAGCCAATGGCAGTAAGCTCTCTTATCGTACTATTAGTAATAGCCAATAGCATAACATGAGCAGTGTTATATAGAAAACATAATGATCTGTTGAGATAGGATCATGTGTAATCATGTTTACTTGAATGATAAGATAGATAAGAAGATAAGCATGATCTAGCATCTAATTGATGCTGATTAATGATGACATAATCATCATTCTCAACAAAATCTACTCCCACTCCCTTACCTCAAGGATATTATCCTCTGAAACATGATGGACCTGTAAACCCTGAACTTCAAACACAATTCCAAACTATCATTGGATCACTGCTATATCTTATGATTGGCACTCGCCTAGACATTGTATATGCTGTTACAGCATTATCTAAACATGCCACCAATCCTACCCAAGAGCATATAGATAAGCACTATACATCTGTTGCCATCTACTTGGTACTCAAAATTATGCTCTCATCTATGATGGAAAAGAATCTGGTCTTATGGCTTGTACTGATTCTGACTGGGCATCCAACCCCAATACTCAATGCTCTCAGACAGGCTGGTTTATTAAACTAGCTAATTGTACTTCCAGCTAGAGATTGCAACAACAAGAGTGCGTTTCCCTCTCCTCTACAGAAGCTGAATACATTGCTTTATCAGATTGTAGCAGACAAGTTATTTGGATCAAACAATTACTTGGAGAACTTGGATATAACCTTAAACCCAACCCTATCTGTGGTGATAATCAAGGATCTATATTCATGGCATCTAATCCAGTCACTGAAACTCAAAATAAACATGTTGAAATCAAATGGCATGTAGTAAGAGACTGGGTCAAAAGTACCATTGAGATCTTCTTCATTGATGGATCATCCAATCCAGCAGATATGTTCACTAAGAATCTTGGTCATATAAAGTTCAAACAATTCAGATCAGAACTGGGACTTAGAATTTACTAGATTTCATTCTTCTTAGTCATATTCTTCACTATACTCTAAGTGCTTATGTGCCTATAAATTAGCAGCTTAGCAAGAGGGAATGTTAAACGAGATAGTGCATCATAGTTCATACTCCTAATTAGATAGATTAAGTAATCATACCAGTAGTATAGATATTTTGAACTCCACAGTGGAGTTCTAATTAACTCTTGTTCCAAAACCTTCATGTGTGTCTATCAAACACAACAACTCAAGCATAGCAGCGTTCTATCTCACTGAACCATTGTATGCTCAACATAAACTTTGTTAGCAGTTACAGTATTTTGATGACATAGAGCACATACTGTCTTCTGGAACTGGAACTCCCATTCCAGACTTCAAACAGCAGAGCATTCTGATTGCTTGATTGATACAACATGTGACGTGTATTGAGGTTGCATTACCCAGTGCACAGTTCATTGTACAAAGGTAATGGACAAAAAAGAATAACGCGTGAACAGAAATAAACAACCAGTCAAGGCTTTGTGTGCTAACTGCTTTGAGAAATGTCACTGGTTTGTAGAATATTCATCAGTACAATGAAAAAATATATAAGCTACATACTGGATTGTTCAATTGTTGGTGGAGGGTTGCCAATCAACTCATTCATGTTTTGGTTGTTGATGTCAAGTGGGGCCATTGTTGTGATAGATGCTGGAGTCGGTTGGACTGGGGGACCCCAGAGCATGAGGGTATCTAGAACGGTTATACTATGGCATCAGACTGTACAACAAGTGTACTATGCTTACCAGGGTCAAAAGTGAGCAAGTTGTGTTGGAATATTTAGGAGCTATTTCCGCTCCAGGTGCTTACCTAATCTAGCCTACATTGCACTATAGTTTATTCTCTGGCTACTTAGTGACTTACCAGGTAGTCAAGCCAACAATCTTCTTCACCTTCTTCAGGTTATGAGCCCTGGCAGCTCCCAGTAACTTGGTTCACTCACTCGACTCAGAAAATGTTATCCCGGCACAGCAAAAACTCACAGAAAGAGGCTGTGCAGTGGCAGCATAAGTCACAGCCATTCGACAGCTACTGTGACAACTGTGCATGATGTGGACATAGGGCAGAAGACTGCAAGGACCCACCTCTAGCATGAAGACCACTGGTCATCCAGCAGGCCATAGAATGGCACCAAAAATGGAACCAGGAACTCAATGCTGAAGAGCAGGCACTCAAACTCGAGTGGTCCAGCCTGCCAGTCCTTCACACAGCCACGGTGACACCCACATGAGTCAAAATGGTCAACAATGCAACTGTTGACACCCCGGATATGAGCACAACATGCGCTGCACCAGTAGTGCCAGTGGATGGGTCGCAAACCCCACAGGAATGGCCACCTGAAGAGTACGCCATGGACTTGAAGGTCGAACCAGTGGAAGAGATGGGCAGAATGGTCAAGATAGCAAGAGGGACAGATTCCCATGCAGATGGCCAGGGCACAAGTGGCAACAGGGATATTGACCACACAAATGCACAGCCCCAAGACTCCTGCAGTGACAACTGCAAAGTCAATGAGGCACCTGCTAGTGCACCTGTCAACCGGGTCACACCTAACCATACCTATGGAGAAGGGTGGAGCCAGCTACTCCCTGATACCCACCAGAATGCAGTGGCAAGCTGTTCTTGCGCACACACAACTCCAAACAACAGCACGAGCACCCACAGTGCATTGCACACCTATGAAACAGCCCCACCATGATCACCAGAAAGCCCTGAAGACACGCCGGGCAATGACTCACATCATCCAGATGCACCCCCAGAGCTGCCTGATGCAGCAGACATCTCAGTGGATGAATGGTGGGTTGAGACAGTGAAGGGGAAGTGGTCGGACAGGTGAACAGATGAGTCAGACATGGTCGCAAGGGCCACAGATGGCGATGGCAATGAAGCACGTCAACCAGGAACACCAGGGGAGCCTCCTGATGAGGTACCCAATGTGGTGACTGCACCCACACCTGTTAAAGTTGAACCAGATGGCAAAAACACAGTTGAGGGCACCATGTATGAAGGTGTGCAGGGAATAGGTGCAGATGACAATGGCAATGACAAGGGCCTTGAGGGCAATCCCCCAGAGGTTGGGATCGAGGGGGAGAATAGCCAGGATGGCTGTATCAAGTCAGTCAAGGTGGTGACACCAAGCACATGCATGTGTGAGCAATCAGTGACGCTAGTTGATCAGCCACCACCCAGGGATGACAGCGACATACCAGACAAAGCCCCAAACCTACAAGCACCTCCCAAACCTCCAGATGAGCCCCCAGGACGATGGGACACCAATGTGCATGCTGAGCGCAAGGGGGAGTGGAACAGGTATGTGAGTCTTGAAGATGTGTGCTCTAGCATCAATGCGGATGTGCCAGGACTCCCAGAGCATGACGAGGGTGTCAGGGACTGCCCAAATGCCCTGTCAAATGGCACAGAACACATCAGTAAAAGAGAGGAAAGAGTGCACCAGCCAGATGTACCAGGAATGACCCACATCAACATCAGCAAATCACAAGTTGCTCTAGAGCACTCCCAAGGACTGTCCAGTGGCCATACTCCCATAGTAAGGTCCAGGCTGGCCAGACTCTCCAAGCTATGGATTTTGTTATGAATGACTATAGGCTACTATGAAAATTCCTCATGTGCACCCATAAATATGCCTTCCCAACACTATGGAACATTGGCAAGCAGACACTCAATTATTACACACATTTGCCAGGATGTGGCCACAGGTTGTTCAAACTAGCAAGCTTTGGCAACACACAAGATGAAGAGCACAACATCACATTATGCATTACAATGGCACAGCCACCTGGCAAACACGAGCAACACCTGGTGAACATAAACAAGCAACAATGAAAGTAACAGTGAGCTAGTCCAGAACAACAGTCAAGTGATCATGACGCTCAACATAAGTATCAATATCTTGAAGAGCAGCCCTAATCAGCTGCAATGAGTAGAATATTTACATTAAACGACTTGACCATGCACCAGCCTTCCTTTCCCCATCATGAGAGTTGTGCCTGCAGTCTGGGGCCGTGATACAGGTGTTCAAGGACTTGGTCTATCATCACCAGTAAGTCACGATAAACGGACGAATACGATTTCCTGGAGAATTGTGGGATGGATCTACCCATGCCCTTTTGTGCGAAGCCATCAAGGACACAATTGAACTGTATAGATGTTAGTGAGCTAGTTATAATAATTACTTCAACTTACTGCCGCTGCTGTGAGGGCCAAACAAGGCACCGGAACCATGCACCGGAAGAGATCAGGTGATTTATCCATGACACAATAAGAGCCAACATAAAAAAACTCTTTGATGGCCAGATTGAGAGCTGGATGTCTGAAGTTCTTCGTTTTTCCCTGTATGAAAATCATATCAACCAACAACATCCAGGGTAAAGGATGGGGACTAGCATTTTCATCTGTTCCGTCCCATAAGAACAGTGACTGATTGAGAAGATTGATGACCTTGGACTTGGTCCACTGCATTCAATCCTCAGCGTCCACAGGTGCAATCAGTCCATATGTGGACAGTGCGATAGCAGTGGCAACAGACTTCAGCTCTGAGTGCCATGTGGCAATGTCAGCAAGGAGCTACAAGCTTTAAGTTAGAATGGCTCATACAGAGGAGGAGGACATACGAGCGAAACCATACCCAATTGTTGCTCCAGCCAGTATCCTCAAGAACTTGTCAGAATTGATATACTATGCATTTCATCTCACTCACCAGGTTCCAAGGAAACACCATCGTGAGTCCAATCAACAACGGTAGAAGTAAGTCCTTCCAAAACAGTTGTTCTGAGGTTGCAGGATTTTGAAGGGAATGGATTCTTGGTTAGATGAGCAACATGACAGCTGTGCTTGGCATCCTCAAGAAGGTCCTTCCAAACCGGCAGATAGTATGCAAGTGTATCGGGAGAGACTTGGCTGTCTTTAGATTTTTTGGAGTTTCGTGATGCTCGAGATTGAGACTCTGTATAATTTGGCTGCACCTGGTTCGTGGCGCCAGCTGGTACATTGGAGGGAGTGGAAGGAGGAAAACCGTCAACCCTTGGGGTGTTAACTTGTACATTTGCAGCATTAGCTGATATGGTGGCCAGTCAGTCAGGGCAAGGAGGGACGGGATGCCCATTCCGCCAGTGATGAGCTACAAGGATGTCAACAACGGCATCATTAACAATTTGCCCGTGCTAAAGATCCAATGAGCTATGGTCAGGATAGATGGACAACTGTACCAGAGTTTCGACAAGTTGATTGTCTGGTTCCTGGAGAGCTTGTTGGGCCGCATCATCACCTTTGTCACGTGAAAAATCAAACTTGAACTCTGGTTCAAGTGCTAGTGGCGCATGAGAAACAGGCATACAGGTTCGGTATTCCTGAGAAAAGCCTAGAGAGTAGATGATTCAGTTTATGTTCTGAGTGTGCAGAAGCCATACCTGGGTGAGCGGTCTTGCGCTGTTGGGTAGCACCCCAGCCTTCAACGTCACTATCATTGCTACTGTCACCAGAGGTTTTATCGCCATCTTCGCCAGAATCAAAAGACCCCTTGTCTGTCAACATGGAAACATCCAAGGCTGCACCTTGGCAATTAATCCCATGTGACTGGGATGTCTGTGATATTGGGAATGCAGGGGACAAGCTGGGATTCATTACAAGGAGAGGGTTGATTGCAGGATTGGTAGTACCTGAGGATATTTCCCTGGGGATAAAAGCGCATGGGCGGGAGATCCTATAAAGGGGCTGGGAGGGCACCGGATCTCAAACATCTAGCATAGATGGTTGTCTTGAAAGGGATCGAGATGGTACACAAGATGACACCAGGGGCCACTGAGATTCAGCCATTCAGGCTTGAGCAGTAGCAATGTGGGAGCTGTTGGGTGGCGGGAGGTCAGGCTCTGTACCTGGGGGAACAAAAAAGCCAAAGTGTTGAGAGTCTGAGGAGCAATGATAAAAACCAGGCGGCAGTGCAGTGGGTGCTGAAATTGGCTCGGAGGTCTCTGCAGCAACAGCTGGATGTAGTGGGGGCGGATTGAGCTAAGGCTGATGTCAGAAGGCTACTTTAGAGCAAACCAGAACCAACCTTCTTCACCCCTCGTCCCCTCCTAGGTTTCTCTGGAGCAAGGGGGTTGTCAACAGTTCCCTCAGGAATGTCAGTCACCTTCTTCAATTTCTTGATCAGTGCCTCGAGTACTGACCCAAGCTTTTCAAGCTGGTCAACCCTACCACCCAATCCTGATCCTGACCTGCCAGAACGATGGAGCTCCGACTCATGCAGCTGGCTTGGCTCTTTGTCCATGAGTATGTTCTTTGAATGCTTCTGAACTTGAGGTATACTGGCAACCATATCACCATCAGCAGGACATTTGGACCTGGAGCCCTTCTTCTTTTTAGGCGACATGACTGGAAGAGGATGGTGTGAGTGTGAAGCCATTATATGGGGCGAAGTGGCGGTTGGACAACGGGAGAGGAAATGAGTAATAGGGAGGGGTGGAATCCATGGGGAGCGTCGTCTTTGATGGGCATGGCTATTATAGCTAATTCATTCAGGTCGTGACAGTGTCATATGGAGCAAGTGAAAAGATAATCATGGTCACTGTTCCATCTGATGAGTTGTTGAGCCATGCACCAGTACAATGACGTAAAACTTTGAACGCTCGAAAGGGGGTGCTGTGGGAATTATCCTTAAAGTTTGAACAGTAGGATGAAACGTACTGCACCTACTATGTGCTGTTTAGAGTCAGGGCAAGTCATGTAGAATAAGTGGAAAAAATGACATAGGTTACTTCACCAGCTGACACACAACTGAACTTTGTGACTTCGTGTCTGTATTTAAGATGCAAAGCCAGGAAGATCCGAGCAGTAAACACAATACATATAGGAAAAACATATGTACAAATTCAGAAAACAGTACTAGTATGTACATCTAAAACACTTGTTGGGACATGGTGGATTGTCCATGCTTCTGACCACTTCAGAAAGCTCAAGCTGCTTCTGAGATGTCAAAAGAGGGCTAGTGCGAGTATCTGACTCGGGCTCGGCAGTGGTCACTATAGACACAACATGCCTCATGTAATCATCACGAACGCTTTTTATCGTGTCTGCTACCCCTGAGTCTTCATCAGGGATTGTAGGAGCAAACTTGCTGAAAACAGCTAGAAGAGCCAAGAACTGCTCGTTCGGTTCTGGGTCTTTGTTGAGCCTGCTAGCGATCACCGTCCTCCATTCATCTGCCAGAGATAATAAATCGCTGAAGTATGGAGCAATCTGCTTGTGGAAATTCTTCCAACAGTTGTCCCAAAGAAGCAACACTGTTTTAGCATTGGCAGCAGTGGCTAGGTTTGTAGTAGAATCATTGGTCCATCGCCCCAGTACCGTCGTATTAGGATCAACATCCTTATGCTCTTGACCAAGCGGACCATCGTATAGAATCATAATCCATACGAGAACGTAAAACAATGACTTGAGGTCATCAGCATGCGTGTGGTTCACAGTAATGTTCTCATCAAGAAAAACGCATGAGTTGGACATAGTCTTCCGAATCGGATAGTGACCTTGAGATGATTGGTCAACGAGGTTGTGGAGTTGTTCAAGCAAATTTATTGACATGAAAGGGAGTGTCCCCTAAGTACCAGTCAAATTCAAAGATCAGCAATACCAATGTGTTCTACTTACGGTACCACCAACACTATAAGTATTGGCCTCGTTTACCTCTGCTCCAAATTCCCAGTCCAGGAGTAGCCCACGGGAACCACCTGATTCTAAGTCCTTGATTGATGCATTATGAAGACTGCAATCCCAGTGCAAGACACCCGCACTAGCTGCTTGTTGCAATACTGCCCAAATAATCAGTTCACCGTCTACTTGAAAGAAAGAGCGACATACCTCTAACAATATCTTGTAAGGACAAGACAAGCTCTTTCTTTGATCTAAACATCATCAGTGGTCTTGCATACAGGGTCATGACAAGACGAAGGTGAACTCTTCGGGATTTCATTTTTAACCGCTACTTCGCCTCCCAGTACCTTTCAGTGAAGTCTTCCACCAAGTCTGCCATAACAATCCAATGGCTGTGCAGCCGTGGAATGCCTATGATATCCTGGAGCTGATCCATCACCTTCATTTCATTGAGAAGGTCCTGATGCAGTGACAATTGTACCCAGTGATCTTTGATAACGTAGAGGTTGTTGTTTCTTCGTGCAAGATAACAAACCATACCTCGGCCTAGGAAACCCAGGCTAGAGAGTAGGATATCAATGATTTCGTATGTAACGTCACCAACAAGGATTGTTCTGATTGTTGGTGCTTGAAGTGCTCTGGACAAGTTGTCACTTGCAGTAGAGGGTGAGGGATGTGATTCAGGGGTAAGGGGTGTTAGAGACGCTTGAGCTTCCGAACCTTGGTGCAAGAAGGAGAGTATGCTGTGGATCCATGCAGGCATGGGTCTTATAGTCATTGTGACATCGAAACTGATGCAGCCACGGCTACCAAATGTGAGCGCGCAGAGGATATATATGAGGCGCTCCAGATAAGCATGGATGTTGAACACAGGAGATACAGCACCACCAGACCGATCGTAAAAGTGGAGACGAAGATCAGTCCCACCGCATATGGATATCCCTAATACAAAACACCTCCAGGGTTGTTCAAAGAACATTAGATATGCTTTGGTGTCCATCATCTTCCCAAGATGTTTCACGGGCTGGAAGATTTCTTTCATATACTCAGCGAGTACTCTGGGACTCTACCAGTTGATTTCATTGACCATGAAAGCAGAGTTGTCGACAAGGATGAGATCTGGCTTGCGGTTATAGCCTGCCGTGGACCCTGGCAAGGAGTTATGACACCCCTCTGCCATCCAGTGGTGCTTGGTGCCATCCTGGACAATATTGGGTACCTTTTCTTTGACTGCTAGGGCAATGGAATTGAAAAAATGGGCAATGAGCTGTTTGGAGGTGGGGGTCCCATTGCAAGCAATATGAGGGGGGGTTGTGGAGTCGGAAGCAGGAAGTGAAGCTGCACGAAGAGGGGAAGGTGAGGTTGTGGTCGTAGCTACGCTGATGGGCTCAAATGTCCATCTCCAATGCTTGGCATTTGGGTCATACATTGACCAGTTGGGCTGAGCAAGCTGTGTGGGAGACAGGATGGAGCAGACCCCCTCTGGGATTGTGGCGCATGGAATGGTGAGGGACTCTAAGGAGTTGAGCGGCAAAATCGACTGGATATCTGAAGCGAATGACTCAAATATGACGTGGATGGTGTGTCCTAAAATGTAAGTGGGGCTAGATGAGTCAAAGACCATGTTGCCTTCAAGCTCCTGGGAAATTAGCAGGTCCATAGATGGAACCGTCCACCCCTCCCGAGGAACAGGAAGGGATCTGAGAGACTTATAGCACCCATCCACTATTGTCGAGTATTTGATTTTCTGTTTTCCAGTCTGCAGCAGCATTGTGATGGGTAGTAGACCTTAAGGCTAGCGCTCAAGCACTGCCTCGTTGGCATGGCTCTGCCGCATCAACGCATCAACAACAATTTCCATAATTGGTTCTTGTGGCTAAATATATCACATGAGGAATGTGGAACTATCGAGGAGAGAGACTGAGATATGTATCTTTCTTGAAGTACTTATTGAGATAGAATTCTGTGGAATGTTCAAAGGAATTAAATGCAGTCAAACAGGGATCTGCAGTGGCTCTGAAACATGGAATGAGATGTGCAAATGACTTTACCTGAGCGAGGGGAAGTACATCACCCATGTGCTGACCATTTGTTCTCTTGGAACGCTTGAGAATCTGGAGCTGTGACGCAGCATCTTCCCCGCAGATGTCAAAACATTGTACGTAAATTAAAAATTTATCTTCACAAGGCAGGCTAAAACCACGCTTGGCCAGCAGGCACATGATGCATCAAAGCTGGCCTACGATATGGCCTACAGCAGTAATGTCAGTGGGTGTGTCCGCAGAGACAATCAAATTCACCTTGTAAACCAGACCAAGGCCAATCAGCACCCTCCTCGGCTGCTATGATGGCAGCATTGTAGTGCCCGAGAGTCCATTCAGCATTCAGAGGGGATGTAAGAAGGGTTTGCACACGGGAGATCTGACACAAAGAATGGAATGGCATATTCTGCACGCAGACCTTGAACCAGATCTGCAGGTCGGTGAAAGGTAGTGCTGCTGCAGGTGACATGCGACATGCACCTCCCACAGAATGAACGAGGCTGAGTGGTCTACAGTGTGCTTTCTCACGGGACAAATAGTTGATGAGAGCAGCTTGCAAGTCTGGTAGGCCAAACTGTTCCACTGCTTCGTCAACGCTGATGTGATGTATGGAAGGTGTGTGGGATAGATGGAAGGCGGTAGTTCCAACACAAAATGTGCAAAGAGGGAGGGGGATTGTACCAGGGTCTTTTGCCTGAAGACCTGCAGATATATTGAAGTAGTTGGTTGAGGGACGTGCGAGGCCTACGGTGGCTGGAGTGAGACCGATTGTGTTGCCAGATTCATCATCACTTTCATTGTCGCTTTTGTTCTCCTCTGGAGAGTCTCACAATAAACCAGAGCTCTCTTGCTCATGCATGGATGTTGCAACTTCGAATGTCTGACATTTTTCAGCTCAATCTAGATAATGACAGATCTGTGGGTCATAATTATTGTTATTACTGGTGCAGGTGGGGACCTTGATCTCTGATACATGAGCGTGCTCCATTATATCCACGCTCCACTGGATAGGGACACCGACTTGTTGTATGCTCAGTAAAGCTTTGCATAAGTTCTAACTTGGGGATATACCAGTTGTCGATCGGTTTGTTTCCCTTCCCACATTGCACTCCACACTCCAGGATGGAATGTTTGTTTTCATGGAACGTGGTGAGTGCAGCAGAGATGAGTTGAAGGTCGTCAGAGTCGATGATGTACACTTGAACACGGTAGCGGAAGTCAAGCAGGGCATGAATTTCTAGAACAAATTGCAAGGGGGCAACACCAGCAATTATAGCAATAATGTAGTGCTGAACATCACGATAAACTTGCCCAGTTACCTGCTTTAACTTGGAAATTCCGCTCTTGAACTGACAATATCCCGAAACGGGCTGCAGAACTGAGATTCAGAAGTCAAGTTCGGAATCGCCGATGAGATTAAGATACCACTTGACATCGTGATCCCAAAATAATTTGTGGACCTCATGTAGTACCTCAGGAGTGATGAAAACACTGGGGCATGCCATAGGGAAGTTTCTGAAGAATGGATCGCTAACACCATTCAAGCGGAAGCATTGTGCCTCACGAAAGAACGCCTGGAGATCAGACGGATCGGCTTTGGAATGGGCAACATGAAGTTGTGCAAGAGTAGTTGAGGCCGTATGAGGCTCATGACGATAGGGGTCGCCAAATTGTTTGTACATGGCCATGGTCACGGGTGACATCTTGCCCCCAATGCATGCAATTGCAGCAGATTCGGGTGTGTCCATGATGTAGCTAGCAATCAGGGTAAAACAATATCGTATTTGACCATCGGGATCCGGTAGCATAACTCCATACTGAGCTGCTTTTTTAAGGGGATCGAGTACTATGTCCAGACACTGATGGATCAACCTATCCTCCAAGACGCCACACATCTGCTTGTTCTTGTGCGTGAATTTCGGAATGGGTAAGAGAGCCATGAGCATAAATGAGCATGACGATAACTTGAGGTGAGTCGACATCTTGATGTTAGTGAGACTAATGAGCAACAGATGAGCGACCCTGTCCCCACATAAGGAAGTGATATTCGTTTTGTCAGAAGAGAGGATGACGCCAAGGAGTGTTGCACCAGGTGGCAGCTGCGACTAGAATAAATCAGTGAGACAGGTCAAAGAATGAGAAGGGAAAGAAAAAGACCTGCATATTCCAAGCTGCATCACCTGTCATCCATTCCGAGTAGATGCGACACATTTTGTCGAGAGTTTTGTATACACATCGAGGCACCCACTCGAGCTGACCACGGAACAAGGGATGGTTAAGGAGCCAGGCGACACATTCCAATGAATCACACCAATACAGGTATATATGCTGTTTCGTAGGATGTGATGGCTTTATCTCCATCACTTGCCAACGTGGTCCACCTGGAAGGAGTTCTGCTCTACCACGAAGGTCTTTGGCAGTGTGGAATGACAGCCCAAGGGTCCGTATCTTTCAAGGGAGTTAGTTATGTTCTCTTCAAGTCCACAACAATCAAATGTACCTTTGTCAACACGAGAAAGGAGTCGATTGCTTTCCAGAAGCCACAAAGAGAGCTCCCATTCCTCATGAGATGCAAAAGGATAATATAGGTTCGTGGTGCGAATATTGCTGTATTTGTCCATATCGAAGGTGTCCATGAACATAGGTCCAGAGTGAAATTTTTGTCCCGTACCCACATAGTAGTCACAAGTCTCAATGTTTTCTTGTTCAATAGGTCACAGAGGTGGTTCATTTGAATAGTCTTGGCCAGAATCAAAGTCCATGAGATCAGCGTCAATATCCATATAATCTACTGGTGGTTCGAACTGCAAGCCAGTGGTAGAATGGAGATTGGGGAAGGTGTCACCGAGAGACACCAGATTGTCGACCTATGTATTGCAGTCAGAGGCGGGCTGACTCATGTGGTTGGCGACAGTGGTAGGGTCCTTGAACCTCTTACTGCAGCTAGGGCATCAGGGCATCTCCGTCGTGGAATCATGGAGTAGAAAGAGGAAGTAAGTGATCATGCGTCACGTGTTGGCTGCAGGTCACATGCAATTCGTTCACACCTATAACTCTTTTCATTCAGATCCAACTGGTTCATTCATGCTAGCACCTTTGACATCAGCCTCAAGTGCATCTGTGAAGTCAGCGTCCTTTACATCACTGATATCGTTGCACACTGATGCAACTGTATACAATGGTTCACTTTCTCAGGCTATGGCAGCCATCAGCAGTCAGGTGAAGCAACACACTGGTAAGACGGGACTCATGAATGAACTGCATTGGATAATAGCATTACCTGTACGCCCCAATCTTTAATGTTTGTATTGTTCATACTCATGATTTCTTTGCAGCATGAATGTGATCCAAACATTCTCAAAAACAAGGCTCTTATCCTCCTCGATGTCGCACATGCCCAGAGGGAGGTTTGCCTTGCTCAACATACCTTGGCCATATCCCTTGCAGATCAGCATGAAGCAACAGCTAAACTACATCGAATCCAGGCACAAAGTATGGAAGCCTGACTGGATTTTCTAGAAGTCGATGTTGGGTTGATTCATGCTGAGTTGAGACGACACGGTGTGCCAGAACTGATGCCTGATACTGGCCTTGTTGGGTTAGAGCGTGGCGTTGACAGTATTCAATTTCAGTGCACAAAATTCTGATGCTCATTGCGGATCCTTGTTATAGGTATCATTGTGCAGAACATGGGCAATCACCTAATTTCAATACAGTTGGACTAACTAGTTCTCCATTTGAGTACGAGGTGGGCTGATCATTGTTGTAATTCCTTGGATATATGGGATACATATGTTATCATGTTATGTAGTCAAAGCATGTATGGACAAATATGTACTATTGTTTGTTGTCATGTTTGTTGTGCCCTCGTCGTAGCTTCATTTGTTTCTATACCACCACTACCTTAGTGCCTCCGCTCCCATCGCCATTTCATGACCCTCATCCTGGTCATCCTGGTCATCGTCTCCCCCTCACACTTCATCTTGTCTGATGACCCTGCACCATCAACGATGTCGACATCTGTTTTGTGGCCCACAAGATGATGACGACAACATCACGCTAATGCCACATCCTTCCTGCAACACCCACGGTGCGAGGAGAGCGAGAGCACTGGCACAATGATTCGGACAAGGACACAACTCACAAGCGTGACGAGGGTAGTGCATAGTGATGACTAAGGTCATGGCGGGATGGAGGCAAGGACACCACATCCATCCTGATTCCCCATGCTACATACTACACTGTAATGACATACTGTGATCCCTGTATTTACTTATCTCATTCAAACAAAAAATTTTCGGGACTTAGTGTTGAAATTACTAGTGTAATAACATTAGTAATATGTACTAATCATTTGTCTATTACACTAATGATTAGTGTTAACCTAGTAGTGTCTGTCACGCTAATAGGTCATTAGGATAACTATCCTAATAATGTCTGTCACGCTAATACATTAGCGTGATATCCTAATCACTATTCCTAATGTACTACATATGGAATAAGTGACACATGTCGATCATTAATGATCAACATCTGACATGACACTTTGATCCTAGTGTCAATTCTAATTGATCCTATGATCCTAAACATTCCTATTGACAATCTGAACAATAGGAAGTATTATCTATTGTCCCATTGATATATCATTGTTCTAATACTAGAACAATGGAATCTACATTAGGAGAACAATAGATAGATAGATCGTTCTACAACAATTCATAGATCAAACTCAGTTATCTCAGACTGAATTATGGATATATATACGATACTTTTATACATGAAACAGTAGACACAGAATACATACGAGTCAGAACACTTGTATCAGACTACTTCTATCAATTAGAAGTCGCTTCATCTGTCCCTATTCAATCTAGACTCTCACACCTCAAGGAGAAGTCTCTACTAAGTACAGTAAGTCTCAACTGTACATACTCCCTTCGTTGTACTGTGCACCCCAGTGGAACAAGCTTCAGTTTCATTACTTAGGACCTGTACTTAGCTGATATGAGTTGTGCACGTACTTTGCACTGGACATGACTTGGCTGAATCTGGTGGGTTGACAGTTTATGATGCCTTGGGTGATGTGTACATGGTCAGATTTGAATGCTCTCTTGAAATATGGATACTTGTGTAGCTGCTATATTGGGATTGTGATCTGGTTGCATCTATGAAATTTCTTCTATGTTGGGTGCTATTTGCTGGCATGCTGGCAGGGATTGTGCAGCTTTGCACATATATGGAAATGACATAATATTATGGAATACTATTGACAGCTATGAGCATTTCATAAGTCACAGTGGTTTGCTGATGAAGCCAGCTGTGCAGGAGGTCGAAGCGCATGTGTTGGATGCTGTGGACGGTGTTGACGACATCCGGGACTGCCCAGACGAGCTGTCAAAGGCACCAGATTGAGTCAGCAAACCACCAGAACACCCAGTCAAGATGCATGTACCAAGTGGATCCCAGAACGAGGAGACTGTGACAAATGTTGAAGCAGATGCATTGGGAGCATCGAGACACGATGAGGGTACCAGGGATGCATTGAAGAAGTGGCTAGAAGCACCAGAGCATGTCAGTAAATGGCCACAACGAGAGGAGAGAAGATACTCACCATATGGGACCCAACTCAAGTGGATCGCGACGGATTGCAAAGTGGAGGTGTTGAAAGCTGGGGACAGCACAGACGACATCAGGACACACCTAACCGAGCTGCAAAACACATCAGAAACAGTCAGCACACCTCCAGAATGCCTAGCTAAGTCATACACACCATATGGACCCCAAGTCAAACAGACTACACTGAATGGTGAAGCAGATGCGTCTAGTGTTTAAAAGTCTGGTCCGGTCCGGTTTTTGACCTTCCTAATAAGGCAACCAGACCAGGACCAGTCCTAGAGGTCCAAATAAGATAACTGGACCACTAAAAACCAAAAAAAAACTGGTTGCAACTGGTTTTACAGGTGAATCCTGTCCCACACAAGCATAAATAGTCTTTCTTTAGTGTCTATACATCATGTTCTGTCATCAAATATATTAATTTGCAATGATAACACATAGAAATCACTTAAAAACCCTCCAAAAACACTCAAAAAATAGTAAAAGTAGTCAAAAAATCACAGAAAATTAGGGGAACATTGCCTGATTAGGTAGTGTGGCTGTACACCAGTTGCAACCGGTTGCAACTGGTCAGCAACTGGAGTCTTTTGTCTGAGAAATCAGGCAACTCACGACTGCAATCCAGTTGCCAACCAGTCCAGTCCAGTCCAGTTGCTGGTCTTTTGATCAGTCTGCAACTGGACTTTTAAACACTAGACATGTCGGGAGTGTTGGGAGATGTTGAGGGCACCAGGGACAAGCTGACGAAGCTGCAAACAGCATCAGTACGAGCCAGGGAACAAGCAGAGGAGGACTCACTGCAGAAGGCTCCAGGCGACCCAGACAACTTGGGCAGCAAAACAGCCACATGGCATGATACCTACAGGCACCAGAGACGTCCAGACAATGTTGAGAATGAGTGCAGAGTTGATCTGAACACCCAGGATTGAGGTCCAGGCCCACCAGGCAAGGAGGGTGACCAGGACGAAGTCAGAGATGGTGGAGGCGATTGGGACTGCCAAAATGATGGTGATGGATATGATGGGAATAGGTGCCAGATGGATGGCGCAATGAGCGGCGCACACTGCAAGTTGATATGACTTGAAAGGCAACCACTAGCTAAAGGTCACACAAGTCAGCACAAACATGACAAAGATGAAACAGCGTACATACCTAGGCCACCCACACCATCCAGGGCACATCCCAGGTCACCCACCAAATATTTGAGAGCACGACGACAATGAGGAAGCCTCAAATTGAGCTATAGGAGAGTTAGCAGGGTGAGGAGGACCTACCAATGTGATTAGCATTATTAAGGCCAAATTGGATCCATCAGAGGTGTCGGAGGCAATCCAGACGAAGTAGAGAGTGAGGGGGAGCATCCCAGAGGCAAGATGGATGAGCACAATGAGCTCCAGGCGATCACACATGCTACAGCAAGAGCACTACCACCACCAGCCATGACTTACCATATATGGTAACCAGTCGAATGCTGCACCTTGTGACCTCACAAACACACTACGGCCACCTCACAAACAACATAGAAGACATGCAAATATTGTATACGAGCTATCTATGGGTTACACGAACTGCAGAAGATGCTACAAGGAGTCGAAAGAGTCAAGTGCACATCCCAGGAAAGTACACACTTAGCTGAGCCACAACTTACCCATTTAGGAAGGAGTGAATGGACTTGCAATGCAACAGACACAGACTCAAGAACTTGAACCCACAGACACATAAATTCATCATTTAGACTCACGGAATACTTTTGGATAGGTATTCATTTCTCTTTCTTGATTTCTTACTTAGATTTCATCCTTTCTTCATGATGCAAGCACTCATCTTGCCAGATTCATGCTTGAGGGGGAGTGTTGGAATATTTAGGAGCTATTTCCGCTTTAGGTGCTTACCTAATCTAGCCTACATCGCACCATAGTTTATTCTCTGGCTACTTAGTGACTTACCAGGTAGCCAAGGTACTTACATACTTATACTCTGAATACAGTGACTTACCAGGTAGCCAAGCCAACAACCTTCTTCACCTTCTTCAAGTTGTTATCGTCCATCGAAAAATGGGAAAGAGACTCCATGACTCTCTGAGGGTGCAAGCAGCCATAATAAAATGAACAATGATGATAGTAACATCTTACAGCCTTGCAGTCATTGCTTCTGAGGTTCTCAAGACTAGGCAGTTGGAGTTTGGGCTTTTATGGAAAGCCAGACATTTATCCTTGTCATGTCACATCAGATGAATTTTTAATGGTATGAAAATGAAGTGGTCAAATGCCCAAATCTGTAATGTACCTTATTTAGCAGTGCAACTCAGCAACTTCTAAGTCCAAGCCCCACCTAGGGGTGGCCCTACACAAGTCCAACAGCTCATTCATTGCACCACCTGACCCACTCCTGTGCCATTGACGAGCCCAATGGCTTGTTTGGCATGCCACTTGTAGCCCCAACCCTCCTATACTGTTAATGAGCCCTACCACTCGTTTGACACACCACCCCACCCCCGTTTTCCCCACTACCCACTGCATGGATGGGGACATGACGACAACGACACAATGTCGTTGATGGCCTAGCATCACTAATGACACTATGGCAACGATGTGTCTGTGCACAACTGCAAACTGTCGATGAACACAACGGTTTATTCAACTCTACTGCCCTCTACTACCTATGCACTAACTTTACATTATAGATGAGGTTGCAAGAACAACTGTGACCGTGACATGACACATCAGCAAATCACTTTGGGGTCTAGAGTGCTTGCTAGTGCTTGGGAGTTGATAGAGTGCTATAGCAAGGTCTTAGCTTGACAAGTATCTAAGAGAGTCTTTGTGCTTTGGAGTATGAAGGACCACTATGGAGATAATATAACATCTAGTCCCTATACTGTCTCCTGTCATTGCTATGCAATGCTACCAAGGTGATCCAAGCTCAATGGTTAATGTTGCTTTGAATTCATTGACAGTACTCAAGTGACACAAAAGCAGACAAATCAAATCATGATTGATAAACAATATTACATAAGCATGACAAAGATAGACTACCACATTAAGAATGACGAGTCCAAAGATTAATCCAATGCTACATGGAGGTGATCATGGTACTCAATATGGTCATTGACTTGCTGCAGAGCAGCCCTGTCAGTTTGTAATCCATCAGAAACAGTCTAAGAGCTAACTGATGACTTACCAACCCTGTTATGATTTCTTATCTTAGTCATACAAGTTCAGGACGTTATTTCTTTTCCCTACAATTACTCACCTCTTCCTAGTCATCGGCCCAATGACTCATCATCACTTCCTAATCATAGTTCTTCCATCATTCTCTTGGACATTCCATGTGATTCCATTGCATTCTCTTTAGTCATCTTGCTGACCACTTCCTGTGTACCATTAATTCTTTCATATTCCGTCGGTTTCTATACCATAGGTATATAAACCTTTCCTCTCTTCTTCCTTTCCTTTTTCCTAAGCTAGTTCTCCTCAGAATACTTACCTCTAGACTAGCAATCCATTTGATCTTCCTTCTCCTTGCTTCTTGCCTCTTTGAGCCTCCACCCGTACTCTGAATGGGCACTTGTCCTTAGAACCCTCTAGTCTCTGGGTACCCAGTTCACTGTCTTGTGAACAGTACCTCGGTCTGATTGGCCATTAGCCTCTCAGTCACCTCAATCCCAGTAGACCGTTTGTCTCCTGAATCCTTAGGTCTAGTCAACAGCAGTTATCTAGTCATTGATAGTCCTAGTCACCTAATCATTGCCTAGTAACTCTGAGGCGCCTTACCACTGCCCAGGCTTTAGAACCCTAAGTTCTAGTTGACCGTTGTCACCTAGTTTCAAGTCCTTAGTCTCTACAGGTTCTTCTGAGGCTACGCTTCGTCCTACCTGAACCAAACGTAACAAACCCTCCTGGCCCCATTCAGCCAATTGATCATGGAGTTGGGGGCTGTGATACGTGTGCTGAAGGACTTGGTCTGCCATAGAGACCATACTGCAGTAGATAGAACAATACCCTTTTGCTGAAAAATGTGGCAGTCCCTTTGATGATCCGTTGCATGTGAAACCATCAAGGATACAATTGTACTGACAAAGAAGTGGTCGGTGTTGGAGGTTAACTGGGAGAACAAAAAAAATACTGCTAGTGTAATGAGTGTCAAACAAGGTACTGGCACCGAGAGGCGAAAGAGATCGGCACACTTGTCCACAATACGATGAGAACCAGTGTAGAAAAAAGAGATGATGGCTTTCTTGAGCACGGGATGTGCAAAATTTTTGGTTTTCCTCTTAAACCAAAAGTAGGAGTGAAAAAACAAATATATTGGCTGATTTACATTTTCATTGAGCCTGCCACATGAAAACATCGATTTGCAGAGGAGTTGTTCAGCTGTAGATTTAACCCACTCGACCTTGTCATGTGCTTGAACATCTGAGGGAGGGACAAGACCATACATAGCCATGGAAACATTGAGGATAATTGTCTTGAGGTCTGAGCGCCATATAGCAATATCTGCAAGAAGCTTTCAAGAAGCATTAAGTAGAGGATCAACTGTTGCATGACAGACTTATGAGGGCTGCCATATCTATTTTGTTTTTGAGCCAGTAGCCTATGGCATGTCAGTACTTGAGGTGGCAATGTAGTCAACATACACACCAAGCTCAAACTTGGTCTTGTTTCGTGTCACATCGATGACAGAGGTAACCAGCAATTCTGAGACAGATCCTTTCAAATCATGAGATTTGGAGGGAAACAGATTTTTGATCACGTGCATAATCTGACAGTCACGTTTTGCCTCCTCAAGGAAATCCTTCCAGACCAGAGGATAGTACACGAGCATGTCAGCAGCGGGGGGCCTGTCCTTAGACTTCTTGGAGTTCCTGGGTGTGTGTGAATGAGTTCCCATCTGCACATCAACTTCATTAGCAACTAAACAAGGGCCTCCTTCACGGAAAGCATATTGTCCTGTGTTGGCAAGTTGGTCAGGATTGGGAGCAGAAGGACATCCATTGGTCCAATGGTGACGTTCGAGGACATCAGCAACCTCTCTGCCATCATTGGCCTGAATAAACTATCAGAATTGGTGTCCCTGATTAGGGGGGGCTTACTTGGGACTGTCCATCATCCAGTGTTTGAAGGGTGGTCATCCAATGGAGGTGAGATGTGACAATTTACTGCCTCAGTAGCCTGGTGGGGTTCAAGAGAAAAACCTGTGAATGCTGTTAGTAGGAGATCTAGTAATCCGAAATATTGTACCTGAATGCATAGCCTGTCATTGATTGGTTGCACCCCAGCCATCAACTTTGTCCTCATTATCTCTATCTGTTTCATTGCTGCTAGCAGATGAATCAGATGACTTATTGGTATGTTCGTCATCATGCTCAGTGTCTTCATCTCTGGCAACCCTGTTATGACTGCCACGATCAGAGAAGAGGCCTGGATCAGTCGCATGTTCTGGCAACTCGGTTGAACATCAGCAAATCACCCTTTTTGGAACAGCCACCACAGCCACCACAACTATCACACATGTCACACTTCACCAGTCTCACAGCACCACACAGCATACAGCATACAACAACAAATTACAAGGGTACACCAGCACAGTAACACAGTAGTACAACATAGCACAGACCATACAATCCCATATACAGACAAGATATAACACTTTGTGCACCCAGATATGCACCAAACACTATCAGATCCCCAGAGGAATAGCTTCGTATGTACCTGTACCATCATATGTTTGCAAGGATTGTAGATGCCATGGGCCCAAACGTTGGAAGTAGAAGGTTGACTCTATCGCAGAACACAATCAGTTAGTGATCAATCTGAATTGGCACAAGGACAATACTATTCAGAACCTCTTTATATTTGTGTCTTGAGAATGAGCTCGGAAGTATCATGACTACAAGAAATTGAAGCTGCCATGTTGAGGCATTTATTGTCTCGATATACTCGCTGAAAAATCATCCCAAGCTCTAACGCACAGCATGAGCAGCCTGTTACAAGTCAAACAAATGCACATATCTAATGAACCACCTATGGATTTTGCTATATGCAGGATGGCCAAGATGGCAATAGAGAGGAGAAAAACCAACCAATATAAAGGTGTGAATCATTTCTTTTGGTTGGATGTGTGATACTGCCAAATGGGGAATGGAACAGGACCTTATACCATATGGGATGTGTGGCAGAAGGCACACAGGGAGAGGCAGCCAATGGGGCGGGATGTGGGTGATGTTCGATGTGATGCAAAGTATGACACAAGTACATATGTGGCATTTATGGGGTACCGTCTGATCGCTATGGGTGGCATCAAAGAAAGATGCAACAATGCTGAAACACAGCCAATGTGAGAGTAATACCAGGGAGATGGATGGGATAGACCTTGTGAGGCACAAGGAGAAAGGAGCATATATAGGCTGCCTATGAGTGGGAGTGAGGGTTGCCAGGACAATGTAAAATTGGGGGAAGCTGTCCTTTGTGCAGTGGGTGATGTGAGAGTTCCGGTGATGGGTGCCAGGATGACATTTGGGCCAGGGCCAGGGAGTGTCGTTGATGCCACGCTATGTGGTGTATATGTCAGAGAAGCACAGAGAACAAAGAGTTGAGCAATTTACATAGGGTGACTTATTCAGAAGGGCATAAGAATGTAGGGTAACAAAAGACAGGGAAGTCAAACGCCTCACCAAGTTGTACTTGGATGAAGTCATTCTTCTGCTTGAGGACCTCACATACCCCGTTCTCCTTGGGGTTGATCACTGTAGAGCCAAGCATTAGAAACCTGAATCTAAATCATTCAAGTCTCCTTACCATTGTCATAGAGCTCAACCATGGGCTGTCATGTCCTAGTCTTGTGTTTGAGAGCTTGAACACAAACTACATGGAAGGATCATTGTATTGGAGGCCAAAGAAGGGCACGGCCTCGGACACAAGGCCAGTTCCAGAGCCAGGATTCACCAGGGCCATGTCAGGGTGTGTCGCCATCGACGTAGTTATTTTCAGCATTGTGTGGGTGAAGAGTGCCAGCAATCTAGTGCAGGTGACACATTGGAAGAAAGATGCATTTGAGACATGGATGAGCTTGAGATGGAGTAATTAGATGTGAATAATAGCCTTGGTGGTCAATCAGAGATCAAGTGAGAGCTAAGATAGACATAATAGAAGTGCAAATTAACTTAGCTGCCAATATGCTAGGATCGGTAGAGAACTTTTGCAGGAATTGCTGGGATCCGATGTGAAATCAAAGCCGTTTGGAATGAAGATGGGAGCACTAAGGGAACTGTGGGGTCAGAGGCATCACATAACTCACATGGCTACACGATCAACAAGTATATACAATGATCACAACAAGACAGCATAGTAAAATTCTTTGTCAAAGTAACTATTCAACCAGAACGACTGGGACAAATGAAGACTGTTTGTATGTGTAAGGTGAACATCAGCAGCCTCACCAAAGCAGGGCACGAGGTGAGTGTATGATCTGATTTGATCCAGAGGAAAGACATTGCTGAAAACTTCTCCTGAGGAACGTATCGCCAGCTTCAGTGCATGTATTCCTGTTGCTCGGTCGACATTGCCTCACAGGTGATGGATAGTGTCATACCTTTGAGTGTAAACAAGGAAGTGATCAGCCCAAGAGTGATGCTGGCCTCTGGGGGGAAGAGGGTGCATGATAAGACGTACTTTGACCACACAATGACCTTGTCAAGGTTTAGGACCATCCTAAAGCCAAACATCAGGATTTATGTACCTGTAAGACCATTGAAGGGCCATTTGTGATGGTCATCAACTTGCAAGATTGCTGCATCGTAATGGCCATACTCCCATAAATGATTGGGTGGGTGAGCATTAATCGTGTGCACAGGCACACAGGAATTTGGGTCATGATACAGCATCTGTTGGAGGTGAACTTTGTACCAAATCTGGAGGTCATCAAATGGAATATGAGCATCCGAAAGAGCACGTCTCTGACCCCCAAATGAAAACAAGCCCACACCATTGCGGTTCAGGAAATCTGCAAGTGCAGGTTGCAGATCTGGAAGGTTGAACATCTCAGCCACCTGATCAATAGAAATCTTTTTGATGGAGGGGTCGTAATTGAGGCAAAGGGCAGTATGGGCAGAGGTGAAGGTGCAGAGTGGACATGGAACAGATCCATCACAGACCAAGTGAAGTGCCTCTGCAATGACAAAAAAATTGGGAAGAGGGCAAGGGGGTGACCAGAGATTGCTCACGACCTTTGAGGGATAGTCTTCTTTGTATGGACCAGCTTCTTCAGGGGTGTTGAGAAATGGATCTGTGTTGTTGTTGATCTTTGTGTCACCTGCAACACTCATGACTTCGGTGGCCATCTGAAAAAGCCAGCACTTTTCGCTACGATCGAGGTAGTGACAAATCTGAGCATCATAGTTGTGGTTATTTGTCATGGATGCTGGCTGCTTGACAACCTCAATATGGGCATACTCCATAGTATCCGCAGACCACTGCACAGGAGAGCCAAGTTTGCTGATGCTTGCAGCAACATTATGGAACAGTTCGAGTTTCAGAATCTTCCAATGCCCTATGGCAGCACCACTTGTTGCCCCCCTTTGTAAGCCTTCATCAGTAATTGCATGCTTGTGATCATGGAACTCAGTGAGAGCTGTGCTTATCTTGTCACAAATGATTGACATGACTGTTGTTCCCTGAGCCAAGTACCAGAAATCTATTAGAGCACGGATTGCGGTGACTATGTTAGATGATGCAGCACCAGTGATAACAGCAACCAGGTAGCATTGCATCTCACGTTGAGCCCAACCACCTACTTGTTTCAAGGTGGTTATTCCGCCCTTGAAATGCCGCATGCCAACGATTGGGTGCAAAACAGAATAGTGGAAGTCAAGCTCTTGTGTGCCAAGAGCATTTTTACACCACTGGACATCGTGATCCCAAAAGAACTGAAACCAGTGATGCAACCCCTCTGGACAGATAAAGTAGGCAGGATCAGAATAGAGCCAACCATGCCAGTAAGGAAATGGCACCCCATTTAGTCTGAATGGCATGCATTCAACAAAATAATGCAGCACATCCTTAGGGTTACATCAAATACGAGAGAGCTGAGAGAGTGTAGTTGCGCCAGTATGTGGTGGATGGCAGAATGCATTGCCGAAATTATGGTAACTAGCCATAGTTACAGGTGATGTCTTTCTGCATATGCATGCCACCAGGGCTTCTTCTGGTGTATCACCGATATGCACAGCAAGTGGGGTGAAGCAAAATCGAAGATTTCTGAGTGGATCCGACATCATTTGTCCAATTTGGGCAGCGACCTTGAGGGGTTCCACGATAATGCAAAGGCACTCATGATAGAGGTGCGCTTCCAGTACAGACCTAACTCTCTTTATTGGATGGAGAAATTCAACAATTGGCAGCAGAGCGGTGAGTAAGAACACGTGTGTGGTGGCCTTGTTGCAGACACTCATTTTGATGTTGGCGAGGCTGATGAGTAGCAGGTAGGCAACCTTTCCCCCACACATGTTCATAATGTTAGTTTTATCCGACAATAGGATGACTCCACATAATGTAGCGTTTGGTGGTAGTTTGTCCTAGGTTGAGTCAATACACACAACATTGGAGGACAACAAGAGAGATTACCTGAATGTCCCATGCTATATTGCCACTCATCCATTCACTGAATTCCCAAACAATCCTCTCCACAGTTGTGAATGCGTGAAATGGAATGTAATCCATACAATAGGTGAAGTATGGGTGGTTGAACAATGCCTTGATGCAATCAAGGGAATCGCAATAGTAAAGAATGGCTGGATTCTTTGTTGGCTGGCTCATAGGAATAATTCTGTAATTCCAACATGGCCCACTTGGAAGAAGCTCTGCCCATCCATGAAGCTTCTTGGCAGTCCAAAATGAGAGTGGGAGTGTGCGCATCTGAAGATTGGGTATTTTGGTGGGAAATTTGCGACATAAAGACCAAGACATACCAAAGCCAATGATAAAAACTCATTGATCTTTGCCGTACTGAGGTCGGACTGTAAGAGGAAATTGGCCATCTGCTAGTCTTCTAGATTTGTGAAAGGGAAATACAGGTTTGCCTCATGCTGTACAGAGTAGGCGTCCATTCTAAATCTGTCAAGAAACGATTTACCACCTGGGTAAACAGAACCAGCACCAGGGAAATGCTCAATCGTGTGGCCTTGGCCTAGCTGTGTGAGAAGGGCATTGGACTTGGCTACAGAAAGTGTAGCAATTGGTTCCTCATTGGGACTTGCCCCATTGAATGAAAACCCCTCACTCAGGTCGGATAATTCCTCTGCAGGTGCAGGATTGGGTGAAACGTAACTGTTGTCATTGTGCACCAACAAATTTTGTGTTGAGGAAGACAATGGAGCTGGGTTGGACAGTACAGCATCTATGTCATTGTCGGACAAAGGGACATTGATAGAGAGATGTGGTCCAAACTGCTCCCGCTTTCAACTATTGCACTTAGTGCTCTTCTACACAAGGTGGGTAGTAACGCCACGGTGGTTATAAACTGTTTGAAGCAGCAAGGACATGTTGGCATCCTCGGATGTAGCAGATGGCCGAATAGAAAGAGTTACTGCTTGTTGGAAAAGGCCAATGGTAAGCTGAATGCTGATTAAGATTACCAACATTTAGGCATAGCATATGACAATTGCCTTACTCTATTTTTCATTGTCTCTTACTACTATCACCATCAAAATGCAGCCTGAGTCCCCTGCTGGCAGTCAGATCAGCAAAGACCAGACCAGTGATAAGCTGGAATACAACTGCATAGAGACAAAGCCTCAAGACTTAGCAGAAACTCCTTGCACGGTCATTCCCGAGACTCCTGAGGTCAACTCTCATTCAAACTTGGGCTCTGCTACACGTTCCATTCCTTCTATCACTTGTGGATCCAGTGAAGTCCTAACGGGCACTCCATCGGCAATCAGTGCCCTCAAACAAAACACATTCACTTCATTCAAACAATATGGCACACTATACATGAACAATGGTATGGGCTTCTCAGGATCCCCAAGAATCCATCGTCCTGCTGTTGCTATAGAAAAGGTACACAATCAGCCTAAGTAATGTTCTAACAAGAACTACAACTCAGTTTGCAGATAGCCTCCGATATGACTCAGCAGGAGGATGACGAGCAAGAAGGAGAGGAAGCCAAGCTTGTTCTTGATGCTGTCCATGCTCAGCATAACATGTGTATTCTCAAGAAGCAACTTGCCACTGCAAAACTCAAAGAGACAGTTGTGTTGGGCAATCTGTACCATTTCAGGGCATATGAAGCCAAGCAACAGCTTGAGGACACTAATGCTGAGGTTGGTCACATCCGCCATGACATATGCAAGAATGGAGTGACGCAACAGAACCCTCACAAGCACCGCTGTTCTTCTCTTTATGAAAGTATTTACCATGCATATTACTTCAATCTGCATTAGGGTTTTGGTGTCTGACTTATCCTACAGGCTCCATTGAACATTGATCACTCCATAAACATATCGTAGTTGTACATACGTGCATGTTGATACAGTACCATTACTGTATCGTATTTCATATATCTCATCACGGGGTGCCCTTTATAAGAGCCTGTGCCACCTTCAAGTCATAACTAACTCGCTCAAGATCACTGGCCTTCCAAAGAAACAGTAGAGTAGTATGATCACAGCTAACTTGCTTGAGATCACTGGCCTTCCAAAGGAACAGTACCACTAGAGCGGTATGATCATAACTAACTCGTTCAAGATCACCAGCCCTCCAAAGAAACAGTACTATCAGTAATTATGGTCATAACTCATTTGAGATCACCAGCCTTCCAAAGAAACAGTACAATCAGTATGGTCATAACTAACTCATTCAAGATCACCAGCCACCTCCCTACTTATCAAATGATCATGTCAAAACCATACCCAGCAAGTCAAAAGGATTGGACCTGTGTGCTGCAGAGGCACAAGATGATTGAGACCCGTGTCATCACCTTAGAAAGAATGGCCCATGTCCCTTCAGATGTGTCGAGAGCAGAGCTCTGGTGTGTGATGTCCCCTCCCTCTGAGCAACATCCGCAAGTATTAATTACCAGCCTGATAAAAGACAACAAGGTGATGCCATGTATGCTACATGTCCCCAGTCTTCTCTAGCTGCATCCTCTTCCTTGACCCTGCTACATCTGTGTCCAGTTCTCATTTCTGACCACCCTTTGTCTCATCCAAGAACTTGTCCAGCCTAAATACACCCCCTGAGTCCCTCCCGGTAAGGGGCACTGAATGATTGAGACCTGCCACAGCAGCATGACTACACCGAGAGCATAGTTTCAGTGTGTCGCCGTCCCTCTGACAGTGTATCACCTCCACAGGGAGAACAAGCAGGTGTCGCTTCAAATTGATGAGGTGAAAGCCACATACGTTCAGCTCGACAACTTGATGGATCAAGTCACGCAGAACATGTATCATGGCAAGAAACTTGAGAAGATGCTTACAGACTGGGCGAAAACCAGCATGTAAGGAATTGTCACAATGTCTCCTACATTATTTGGGAGTTCAAACCACTTTACAGGGTGGGGTGTTCACTCAATGTTGCATGGGTGGCAGGAAATGATTATATGGTTGACTTGGATTAATCCCTCTCATGTTTTGATATCATTTTGCAAATATAATGAACTGATTTTATGATACTGACAATGTGGTGTGATTTCTAGTGCATACAACTCTACAGTGCAGTATAGTACAGTACAGAGATGTGACGCTTGTACATGTGCTGTATGGTGCTGTATGGAGTCATACAGGGAGACAGTGCCACATGGCGTTGTACAGCAGTGCACAAGGGTTATGGATGGGCAGGCCGTATAACATTGTATGCTGCCGTACAGCTTGTGCTAACGGTACAGTGCAGTCGTCACTAGTTGACAACTGTATGGGATTGTGTGGCATGCCAAACAGCAGGTAACCACTTAACAATTGTATCGTATATAATACCCGGTGTGACCCACGCAGTGTGTGGCAACCGGTGTGACTCACCTAGTGACTGACAACCGGTGTGATTTGTACAGTGTATGGCAACCAGTACAGTGCTGTGCTAGCACAATTACAGCATGAGACAGAGGGGGTTCCTGTAGCACTGTAGCAGCTGTATTCATTGTACAGCACTGTCCAGGTATGTACAATGTCTAAGTGATTTGCTGATGAAACCTGTCTTGCTGCAGTGCTTGGATTATAATATGGCAGCTGCATATCCATGATGTTGAACATGGAGGGTTGTCTTGAAAGCTGTTGTGACGAGGGAACCATAAGCCTCATTTGATTACAAGATATCTGAGAAGCCTGATTGCAAGAAATGGAAACTGCATCATGTGCACCACTGGAGTTTGAGGAGACAGTGGAAAAGGATGGAGTAGTAGGAACATGAAAGCCAAACCATTGAGAATCCAAGGTGCACTGATGAAAGGTAGGGATGGGTGCTGATGTCCTAACATCAGTGGATGGAGGCATACAAGGTGGTGGGGGATTTAACTGTAGAGTGGGTTAGATGATCCTGTAGCCAAATGTGTGACTTGCCTGCTTCTTTCCATGTCTCCCTTTTCCAGGCCTCTCAGGAGCAGAGGGGTTCTGAAGCATGTCTTCAGGTAGGTCAGTTGTAGATCACAGCCCTTTCCCTTGCACCTCTAGGACTGCTCCAATTTTCTCCATTTGGGTGATCCTTCCACCAGCTCCTGCTCCCATCCTGCCTGAACAGCAAAGCGCTGAACCATCATTGAGTTGGCTTGCTGGAATGCTGTTGGTGCCAAACAAGCTCTTTGAACGTTTCTGAGAACCCGCAACGCATTCATCGCTATCAGGACAACACTTGGACTTGGCATGAGTCTTCTTTCTTGAAGATGTAGGGCAAGCCATGATCGAGTAAAAGAACTGGGGACTGAGGACGAGAACGAGTTGAAAGGATACACTGCAGATACATTTTCAGTTGATGGAAGGCTTTTAAAGTGCAAACGGAGAGGAACAGACACTAGTTGATTATAAGTATTAGCAAATCAAAGTCAAAGCTTTACATAAGAGGTCAAGTCAAAATTTGTACACATATAGAAAACAGAGTAGAGGGTGTAGGTGAATATATGTAAAGTAAAAGTTGAGTCATGAGATATACATGGTATAGTAGCAGTCAGATTAGACACGAACAGAAAGAATGAACAACTACATGCTTTGCTTGAATCGCTTATGCAGCACATGAGGGTTATCCAAACTTCTGATGTCTTCAACGTCGACAGATGGCCGCTTTCCAGGGTTCTGTGTCATAAAGCCATCTATACTTTGGATGAATGGTAATTGACTATCAGCGGCACATGCATCCTGCAATGCGTTCATCATCTCTGCTGGCTTTTCATTGGCAGCCATTCCATGTAGGAACTTGTTGAAAATAGGTAGAACATCTGTGAAGGTTGCAGGATTGGTCAGTAATGAGTTCATATTCTTTGCAAGTACCTCTTGCCATTCGTCTACAAGAGGAAGCAAATCATGAAAGTAGGAAGAGACTTGACGATGGAAGTCCTTTCTACAGGCTTCCTTGAGAAAAAAAGATGATTTGGTGTCAGAAACTGTCATGAGAGCTGTTATGGCGTCACCGTTGTTCCAAGGGCCAAGAATTGTCTTCTTGGGGTAAACAGAGTGTGCGTGACCAAGAGGACCATCATACATGATTATGATCTAGACGAGCACATAAAAGAGGGATTCAATGTCATCGGCAAAGGTGTGCTGTATGAGCACATTGTCGCTAAAAATGCAATTGGTGGAGACTGACTTGCATGATCAAGGAGGGTCCTGAAGTGCCATATCTTTGAGTTGATCAAGTAAATTTACAGACATGAACAGAATTGTTCCCTGGCAACGACGTGATTACTATTGTTCTAATCATGGTTTCAGTTGACTTACAGTACCACCCACGTTGTATATACATTCTTCATTCAGCTCAACTCCAAATTCCCAGTCAAGCAGAAGGCCACATGAATTGCCACTGTCTAAGTCTTCTATCATAGTGTTATTAAGGCTACAATCGCAGTGCAGAATGTTCTTCTCAGCAGCTTGTTCCATCACTATCTGTTCAACAGCACATTTAGTTCACAAGTCACCAAAGTTAAAGATCTCAAACCTCTGAGAATATCCCAAAGGACAAAACAAGTTCTTTTTTCGATTTGAACATGATTATACATCATATGCAGGGAGTCATAACTATACACAAGTGGACCCGGCAAAATTTCATATTTTTCTGCCATTTTTCATCTTGGTATCTGTCCATGCTGTCTATCACATCCTTGGGCTCTGACTCCACAAGGATGAACCAGAAACCTTGCAGCTTGGGCACACCGTTGATATGATGGAGGCGCTTCATCATGTTGACTTTGTTGAGGATGTCTTGAGTAGAGGAAATGCAAACCCAGTAATCTTTAATCATGTAGTAGACCCCCCCTTTGCATACAAGATAACAAACTGTACCCCTACCCAAGAACCCAGGACTTGAAAACAAGATCTGGATGAGGTCGAACCATTCATCACCAACTCGCATCCTTCCAATTGGTTGAGTGTCCTCTGGGGAAACAGGAATGGATGAAAACAGATCTGGTGTGTCTGGAGGCCCGGATGCTTCAGCGGTTTTAGGTGGAGCAGGGGGGAGTAGTAGGCTACAGATGCGTGCAGGTGCAGGCTTGATCTCCATGGTTAGGTCAAAGCTGATGCAACTACAGCAACTGAATGAAATGGCACAAAGAACATAAACGAGGCAGTCAGGATACTAATGGATGTTAAAGGGCACTGAGACGACACCACCAGAGTGATTGTAAAAGTGCAGGTGGTGCTCCTTGGTAGCGCAGATTGACAACCCTAGAACAAATCATCTTCAAGGCTGCTTGAGAAACGTAAGGTACACTTTTGAATCCATTGTCTTTCCCAGGTGTTTTGCTGGCTGATATACTTCTTTTGTGTACTTGCTGATCACCTTGGGACTCTGCCAAGTGACCTTGTTGAGTGTATTGACTGCTTCTTCGATGAGCACGAGATCTGGTTTTTGCTGGTAAGCACCTACTGAACCCAGGATAGGTTTGTTGCACCAATTGGACACCCAGTGATGTCTATAAGAACCTATACAAGGTGTGAACAATTGGACGGCACTTGTAACTGTGTTGAAAAATGCAGTGAGACATCACTTGTTCGTCAAGGTAGACCTTGCAGTTGATACTAATGTAGGATCAGATGCAGTTTCAAATGGCTATTGCCAATGCTTTGTGATGGGATCATAAAGTTGCCAGCGATCTGGGTGCTGGCTGGTCGAAAGGACACCATGGACATCATTGGGGATTTGTTGCCATGGGATGGTGAGTGACTGTACACAAAAATCCAGTGGCAAAGCTGATTGAATTTGTGTGGCAAATGGTCGGAGGATGATATCTGCTGTATATCCAAGTGGAGTTGCTGGGGAGGATTGACTCTCATGGATGATTGTGCCTTTGAGCTTGTAGGCAGTGAAAGAGTCCATTGAGGTGGCTGTTCTACCATCTTTGGGGAGAAGGTATGATCCAAATGGTTTGTATATTCCATCTATTGTTGAACATTTGACATTTTTAGTCCATGGTGGCATGGTTTGTTGAGTTGTTTCTGAAACTGACAAGCCCTTGAGAGCGCTGACAAGTATGCATATGAACACTGCCTCAGTATAGTACATAAATGGAAAGTTGACAGCTAATGTCCCCACTCTAATATAAACAACTATGTTTGAGAAAGACAGAAATACGTATCCTTGTTGAAGTATTTGTTGAGATAAAACTCAACAGAGTGTTCAAAGGAATTGTATGCAGTTAAATGAGAGTCTGCAGATTCACTGTAGCATGGAATAAGGTGAGAAAATGCCCACACTTGGCTCAGTGGGATGATATCACCAATGCACTGGCTGTTCACTCTCTTAGTGCATTTGAGGATCTTGAGTTGTGATGAAGCGTCCTCACCAATTATATCAAAGCATTGAACATAAACCAAGAACTTATCCTCCCAAGGCCACTGAATGTTTGCCTCTCCCAATGGACAGATAACGTACTGTAACTGGCCTACAATATGCCCTGAATAGTGGTCACAGTTAGTTTTGCTTGCACACATAGAAGTTGAAACTCACATACTGTTCAGCCCATCCCAAGGCCACTCGGCACATGTGTCGATATTCACAAAAGCAGCATCATACTGTCCACAAGTCCATACATTGTCAGGAGGGGATACAAAAAGAGTTTGAGCAGGATGTATGTCATGCGGATCATGGAACGGCCAATTCTGCAGGCAAACCTTGACCCAAACTTGCAGGTCACTGAACAGTAGTGCTGAGTTGTGGCTGCTATGCTGCTGTCCTCCAATGGGGTAAATGAATGGTTGATGGTGCACTTTCTCACAAGCCAGATAGTCAGCAAGGGCAGGTCGCAGATCCGGAAGACCAAAACGTTCAGCTGCCTCATCAACGCTAATACACTTTATTGTAGGATCATAGGAGAGATTTGTGGCTGTATATCCAATGTGAAATGTACAGAGGGGAAAGGGGACGGTTGTTGGGTCCGTTGCATGGAGATAGACAGATTTGGTAAAGTAGTTGATGGGGGGCATGCCAAGGATGTGAAGGAAGTGGGACCATAGAGTTTGCCTTTGAGGTTGTCTTCGTCATCATCATCCCCATTCCTCTCATTGTCACTGCAGTCATCAGGTTTGGCAGAATCTTGGGAAGGAGTATGAAGTTCCAGTAGTTTGTTTTCCTTTATGGATGTTGTGAGTTCAAATGTCCAGCATTTTTCGGCTCAATCCAGAAACTGACATATCTGAGGCGAATAGTTATTGTTGTTTGTAGAGTGGGTGGGTGTCTTAATCTCAGACACATGAGCATGCTCAGTAATATCTGCTGTCCATTGAATACAGACCCCAAGTTGTTTAATGCTTGGGACAAAACTTTGCATCAGCTCAAGCTTCAGGATGTACCAATTATTGATGGGTCTGTTACCTTTTCCACACCGTGCTCCGTAGTCAAGAATGGACTGCTTGTGTGCATGGAATGTGTCCAGCGCAGAAGAGATGAGTCAAAGCTTGTCATTGTTGATATGATGAGCTTGAACGTGGTACTGAAAGTCCATTAAAGTATGAATAGCAATTTAAATTCTGAAGGAGTGGCATTGGCAATGATCCCAACAATATATCGTTGAACATCGCAGTGTACATGTCCAGTAACCTGCTTCAGTTTGGAGATTCCATTCTTGAAATGGCAGAGGCCTGAGGTAGGCTGTAAAACTGAGAATTGGAAGTCGACCTTGGATGCACCAACCACCACCAGACACCATTTGACGTCGTGATCCCAGAACCTCTTGTAGATTTCATGGAGTATTTCAGGAGTAAGGAAGATGCTTGGACACAACAGCAGAAAATCTCGAAAAAAAGGTAGTAGATGCCATTCAGACAGAAGTGTTGTGCCTCGCAAAAAAAAGCTTGCAGGTTGGAGGGATCGGCTTTGCTTCTCACTACCTGAAGTTGTACAAGAGTCATTGAATGAGTCCGTGGTTCATGGTGAAGCAGGTCACCAAACTGCTTGAATGTTGCCATAGTGACTGGAGACGTCTTACTGCCGACACCTGAAAGCATAGCAGCTTCAGGCATGTCCATGATATAACTGGCAATCGGTGTGAAGCAGATTGTACATCTCCAACTGGGTCCAGTAGCATGACTCCGTGCTCAGTGGCTTTCTTGAGCAGATTAAGGATGATATCCAAGCACTGGTGAACTAGTCTGGCTTCTAGGACACCTCGCAAGCACTTGTTCTGGTGAGTGAAAGTAGGGACAGGCAAAAGGGCAGTAAGCATAAATGAGTTTGAAGATAGCTTGAGGCATTTGGACATCTTGATGTTTGTGAGACTGATAAGCAGCAGATGGGCAACTCTACCACCACACAATGTCATAATATTAGTCTTGTTGGAGGAGAGAACAATGCCTAGGAGTGTCATGCTGGCAGGAAGTTTGGACTCAATATAAACAGTACAATGTACACGCAATCACAGAAAACCATACCTGCATGTTCTATGCCTTATCACCCGTCATCCATTCCGTATAGACATAGCACTGTCAATCAGGAGACTTGTATACATGTTGTGGGACCCAGTCCAGGTAATCTTGGAATGAAGGGTGATGTAGAAGCCATGCAACACACTCCAAGGTGTCATGCCAGTTGAGATATATGGGCTGTTTGGTGGAGTGGCTGGGTTTCAGCTCTATCACTTGCCAGGCCAGGCCTCCAGGAAGGAGCTCAGCTCTCTCGCACAAGTCCTTCCTAATAGTGAATGACAGCCAGAGCATTCTCACCTGTCTATTAATTAGTGCTCCTATTAAGATCGAGAATACGAGAGAACATACCAACAACAATTTTAGAAAATTGTCAATTGCCTTCAAGCTCAATCCTGAATGAAGTAGCCATAGCGCTAGTTCCCATTCTTCACAGGATGTGAAAGGGTAATAGAGATTAGTGGTGCAATATTGGCTGAAGCGATCTGCATTGAAGTTGTCCATAAAGGTAGATCTGGTGGAGTATACCCGCCCTGCACCTGGAAACATCTCCACAAGTTGAGCTCAAAGTCCACATGGTCATCTGGGACTGTTGAAGAATGTGATTCTAGGAAGGTGTGGAGAGGGTCGGGCAGTTCCAGGATGTCAAGAGCAGCGTGCAGTGAAACAAGATTGTCAATCCAGATATTGCAGCTTGAGGAAAGCTGGTTCATGTGGTTTGCAATGGCGATATGGTTCTTGAAACCACCCTTGCTGCAACTAGGACAGTGGGGCATAGTACCAATCGTTTGAGTTGATAATTATCGTGGCAATTTGTGGCAGTTGAAGAAATTCACACACACCTTGTATCCCCCCATGTCATCTGTCGATTTTTTACCATCTGCTAATCTGCACTTTTCTGTGTCATTCCTAATGGGGGGCAGGAGTGGTCATTCAGAGCCCAAACCAAGTCTTTGAGATGAAATCCATGGGATCATATGGTCTCCTGTGTGCCATCATTTCTTACTGAGTGGATCAATGTTGGCATGACACACCTCATGGTGATGATGAGGCACTTCTAGTGCTTGATGTGGCCATGCAAAAAGGGAGGTCTGCTGAGCCAAGCAGGCTCTAGTTGAGTCACTTGCTAATCAATATGAGATGATCACCAAATTTTATCAGGTGGTAGTGCAGAGCACAGGAGAGGCAATCCATTAATTGGAAGATGATGTTGGGTCAATCCAGGTAGCAATGAAGCACCATGGATTGGTGGAACCCATTCCCACTTCAACTGCTCAAACTGGGAGGCATGAAACTCATTACAGCTCAGATGGTATATCGGCACTTGACTACCTAATTTGTAGCTTGACTCATACATTTTGCTCTAGGTACGATTACTTTGCAAGATGTAAGCTTTGGTCGACTTGCAGGTTCTGTGTCAATTTGCCTAGACTAATGACACAGCGTGCTGCATTCAGTGTCTACTTCGGCATGCCTTCCTTTGTATATGTATTCCTGCTGCTCACTGTTGTATGCTTCATATGTATGGCAATATGGTATAAGATGTATGTGGTGTCCTCCTTTAGGAGACAAGTCTTGTCACATTTGAAAAGTGGTGTGCCTGAACTCGGAAATGACTTATGTAATTGGTCACAGCATGACACTTGTCACGTCAACAGTTGCTCTTGCCCTTGATGTTGAGTAGGCAGCAAATGACAACAGCAATAAAGAATATCGACCAAAAAGCTCAAACGAGTCCCCATGGAAGAAGAACCAGCAGAGTGTGGCCATGCGCACAACACATCATGCAACAATGCCAGGGCATCAGCAACAGTTGACAAGGGCAAACAGCTGGACATAAAATGCCTGCCAAACACACTTGTCGAGTGTCTTAGGCCACCAGTCATCACTGACAACAAAGTCAAACGAGCAGGATAGGCAAGGCAGCAGACTCAGGCCATCTGCATGAAGGTATGGTCCAGACTATGGCAGTGATGACAAAGATGTTGAGGGAAACCCCCAAACGCCTGGAATGAGGTGGAGCATGGCCAGGACAGCCGTATTGTGCCCAATGATGTGGCTATAGGACTGTATGTGTGTGTAAGCAACTACCAATGCTAGATGAAGAACTTGATCAGTGACCAATACCACTAAATGGCGACATACCTAGGGCATCACCACACTTGTGGGCACCTCACAAAATACCTGATTGGTCCCCAAAAGTTTGAAATGATGGCATACATACCAAGCACAAGGGGGAGTATACCACTTGCACAAACTTCAAAGCCATACACTCCAGCGTTAGTGTGGGAGCATCTAGGCACTATGACAGCATCATGTACAGTTGATACAAGCTATCTGAAGCAGCAAAAAGGGTCAGCATACCTCTAGAATGCCCAATCAAGATGCACGTACCATGGTCAAACAATCTGCAATGAACATCAAAGCAGACGCATTGGGGGCATCAACACATGACGAGGATGGTCGAGAGGTATTGAAGAAGCTGCTAGAAATGCCAGATCATGTCAGTAAGTGGCCACAATGAGAAGAAAAAGAGTACTCACCATATGGGACCAAACTCAAGCAAATTGCGACAGGTCACAAAGCAGACACATCAGGAGCTGTGGACAGCATCAGCGATGTTAGGAAACACCTAAACAACCTTCAGAATGCATCAGAATGGTTCAGCAGATGACTTGTATATATGATGTCTCCTTTGACAATTCAAAAATCTGGCAGGAGTGCAATGAGCAGTGGTGTGACTTTAGCAGCAGTGCAACAGATGACACTGCCACAAGACTAGTGACTCTGTGTACTACTGAGCGCCATTGAGTGCTATGGATGTATGTTATAGTGTGGAGCTATGGAAACCTCATGTGAAACCTATTACACAGTTCATACACACAGCCAGTTTTGCTCAGGAACTATGTAGCTTTAGTATGTTTTAGGCAGATATACGAATGTCATAATATTATGTGAAGATATATGTAAGTATGGGAATTCTCAGGCAAAAAAGTGATTTGCTGATGCAGGGACAACAAATGGATGGTGACACCGATGATGCATCAATGGTCATAAAAACAACCATGACCCTGATGTCTGCACCCCATCAGATGTGACAACAGCAGGGATGCACACAGGGCCATGACAGCAGTGTCACAAAGTGCAAGCACATCCACACCACTCATATGGTGGTAGCAAAGATGAGGGCAATGTTGTCCTCATCTGCCTTCTCCAACAGACAAGCCCAATGGCTTGTCTGACAGCATCATCTACCACCTCCATGCCTCACAATGCATCCATTCGTCATATATGGGGAATACCACGGGTATGGGTGACCTGCATGAGTACAGGTACAAGTTTGCCAGTAAGTATCACACCCAGCCACACCCCAGTGTGCATGGCTGCATGGACGACAACATCAACAATGCCATGACGACACTGCTGTGTGTGCAACCACTCACAGGTGAATACCATCAATAACATGACATCAAAGAGCTGCACGCAACTGCATGTGCCTGTGTACTTAGATGTTTGGTCTGGCTTGGCTGACTTGGGTGATTTCTGGTGCATATGGTTTGATTGGCTGTTCTGGGTATATGCTGACCTGTTGTGGCATGTTTGACAGCTTGTTTTGGTGACCTGTGGGCTCATTATCACCATCTGGTGCCTGCAATATATCCAGTTTAGTGCTGGAGCATGTCTTGTCAGCGCTCGTATAATCTGGTGCACCCACCCACAACCTCACTCGCTAAGCACCAGCACCCCCACCCATTTCCACCCCTTCACCACCCCCATTCCCTGTCCCCTCTAGCTGTCAACAAGCCTGATTCATCCAACACCACTTCCTGCCACCTCCACACCATCCCCACCATTGATGAGCCCAATGGTTCACCCAACACCACTGCCCACTACATCCACACCCTCCGCTGTCAACGAGCCCAGCAGCTCACTTGAGGTGACTGCCTAGTACCTCAATACCCAATAGTGCATGGGCTCTGTACCCATGCCTTGACAAGCACAATGACCTGTTTGGCACATGTTGCAGACAATGATGGACCACCCTGAAGACACAATGGTGGCGATGCAATATCATTGATGGGCGATAACAATGACAATGAGTGTGATCACATTCATGTCACCACTGCCACTACTATGGCAACAATGGTGCATGTCCAACCGCGGACCCACAGGACACATCAGAGATGGTGACATGTGTGACCACACCTACACAACAAGGAGAACGATGACTATGATGTGCTGAGGGCAAAGGTGCAACCACCCACGACCATGACATGTCAAGGATGGTTGCAACAACCATGAATGGGATAGGGACAGTGAGGGGAAGGCAAGGAGGGGGATGACAATGCTAATGCATTGAGGACAGTTGCAGTGACCATAGTGGAACAATGTGATGCTGTTGGACAGGGACAACAAAGGGGCAGTGAGGAGGGGGACAATGACAACGACATGTTGAGCACAAGCATTGTACATTAAAATGATGCAAGGATTTGCTGATGGGGCAGTCACAGACATAGTGCACAGATTTTCTGTGTTGGTACCTCTTGGAGGTATCACCAAGGGCCTAGCTGGGTCTCATTGTTGCACCAGACAGTGATTTCACTGATCACAATTGCCCCTCAATATTTAATTCTCAACTTTGGTTGATTGCACATATTACATTATGGATTTGGAAATTCGATTGATTCACTTTCATACAAAAAAATTTGTCTGAAGTGACATGACAGGCATAGGCTGTTCACACCAATAAAACTTTGACCAATCATCAAAATTGCGCAACCGCAAACCAGGAGTCACTGGCTTCTGATTCAGGGGCACTGTGGTTCACAGTGTCAGAGTTCTACTAAACTATCTAATTTTGGCTGTACAGGTTTGAAATCTTTAGTTTGTGGTAATCAATTACAGAACAGTAACACATTCCTTGTGCAATTCTCTGTGCTGTCCTTGTGGAAGGTTTTGGAATCATTGACCAATCACAGAAATCAGTGGTTTGCTGTACTATCAGAGGTTTGCATATGTGGAAACCAGCATAGGAGTTCACTCAGTTTACTCACACACACTGTCTGCATCATTTCTACAGCTCGCAACTCAAGAGAACAGAATGCAGCCTGCCAAGTTGCCTCTTCCCAGCCCGTTCAGTTGCTCCCCATGATGAAGAGTCAACATGTCTCCCATATCTCTTCTCTTCCCTATGGTACTACAGGCAAGACACCTGTGGAATACCAGCCCATCCTGGGCAATTGCAATCTCAGGGATCTACTACTGACCTCTCACATCACCCCCCACATCACCAAATCTGTTGCAGAATTTCCACAGAGTGGCAAAGACATAAGAAGCACAGATAACTATAGGGTAGAAGCATACAAAGCTCATCTACTGAAGAGAGCTTGGTGAATGGTGACTTTTTTATCTCAATAATAAGATACTTGATGCTAACAGAGAACACAGCTGGGACCTGAAAATTTACTGCAATGAAAGTTGATAGACGACATATATATAGAGTATATCTATGCACTCTTCACAAAGAGAAACACAGTGGTTTTCCTAACTTCAGCACAGGTAGCCTGTGAAGAATCTGAAGCTGTGCTGCTCAAAGCATACAGTGCAGTGCAACTAGAACATATTTGCAACATCTACTGCTCTGCAGATGACCCAAAGTCAGCTTTGGGTAGATATTTTGACTCAATTTCCAGCATTCACCTTGATCCACTGGAGTCTTAAGCCATATTGGTAAGAATGTGTCCTTGAATCCATGCAAGCCATACTTATTGAATTTCAAAAGTGACAATGAGCTAGCCTACATGTTGTGCCACTATGTGTTATTTCTTTGACTTCTTGGTGGACAACTTCCTCTTTCTATTCTGTCCTGATCACTGGATAGCTTTTGTACAGGTCACTGGTTACCCTCCACTTATGACATTTACCTGTTTGTGTTACCTCCATTGAGGTTCAGACATTTACTATTTATCAATCCTGCATATTACTTTGTAATCAAGTATTGTATCCCAACTCCCATAGTTAGTGCTGGAGGTCAGATCAAGCCTTGTGACCATTTACTGCAATAAAGAGCTTTTGTTTACTTTATATAAAAAGGTAGTGGAATCTGGTAGTACCCTGTGAAGTTTAGGGAATCAGCTCTCGCACTGCCACTTAGTAGTATCAATGCCTCTATGTATAGTGTTTAAAAGTCCGGTCCGGTCCGGTTTTTGACCTTCCTAATAAGGCAACCGGACCAGGACCGGTCCTAGAGGTCCAAATAAGACAACTGGACCACTAAAAACCGAAAAAACCGGTTGCAACTGGTTTTACAGGTGAATCCTGTCCCACACAAGCATAAATAGTCTTTCTTTAGTGTCTATACATCATGTTCTGTCATTAAATATATTAATTTGCAATGATAACACATAGAAATCATTTAAAAACCCTCCAAAAACACTCAAAAAATAGTAAAAGTAGTCAAAAAATCACAGAAAATTAGGGGAACATTGCCTGATTAGGTAGTGTGGCTGTACACTGGTTGCAACCGGTTGCAACTGGTCAGCAACTGTAGTCTTTTGTCTGAGAAATCAGGCAACTCACAACTGCAGTCCAGTTGCCGACCAGTCCAGTCCAGTCCAGTTGCTAGTCTTTTGATCAGTCTGTAACTGGACTTTTAAACACTATCTATGTAAGTATTTGTCAACCAGTGCCCACCCATCCACAAGAGTTGCTCTCGCTGATAAGACGTAAGGCTTCCCACTGCCCTTGAGGGGCATAGCTATAGTTGAAAGTGTACCAGCAACACGATTAAGGAGATAATGAGAATCTCAACAACCCATACCCTAGTCAATGTTCCTATTCATGACTGAGTCCCAAATCTCCCAACCAGCTGCTCACATGCTCAGAAGAGCTTGCCAGGCAAGGCTTCTGCCAATATACTGCCCATAGTCCAGTCTGATGACTCAAAGCCTATCCTGGGTGTACTAGATCCCTGCACACTAGGCCACCTGGATCATGTGATGCCCTTGAGCAACCCCCATCCCTTCTCTCTTGTTCTCTGAGGTGGGATGTCAGACCCCTTGATCCAGGACTGTGTTTGTGGCTGTTCCTTCAGCAACCCTGGTGCCTTCAAGAGACATACAAAGAATTGTCAAAAGGGGAGGAAGTGCCTTTCAAGCATTCTAACAAAGGTGAAGGAACTTTACCAGTGAAAACGAACTCACATTCATGAATCTGGTGAAAATCTGGGAATGGATGACCTGAATGTTGGTCCTGATGCAGATTCCAAAGCAATGCAGGTTGGTTTTTTTGATAGGCGTAAGGATATAGCAATCACTGATCATTTCTGTTGTATTGCATAGGGTCCATCACAACCTTTGGGGGGCACTGAAGATGATGCCGAGATGTCTCTTGCGCAATGCCACCCATGTCGGCTCAACTGACACCTACCCCTTCATTACAGAGATGTGTTGCCAGAACCTCTAATGCCCCTACCCCCAGCTATCACTTCTGGGCAAAGCACTCCTATGCCCACACCTACCCTTATGTCACCACCTGTGCCTGCTCCCAGCTCTAGCCCTCCTTCAACTTCTGTAACAGGAGGGCTGGTCAATTCCATTTATTTGTTGATTCACCATGTTTTCAGAACACAAAAGAACAAGTTTGGCTTATACCAAGCCTACCATATGGAGTCGATCCCATCCCACAACTCAGATGATCCATTTTCAGTCATAAATGAATGTGCAGACTCAAATACTGTGGCAGATCAACGTCTTGGTGTATCAGAATCAAAAAACCCTTTCTATCCATACCTGAATTAAAACTCCATGTGGCTAGGGGACTGGTATTGGAACCAAGGGGCCCAGAAGTCAAAAGAGAGTTTCCGTGAGCTCCTTGATATTGTCAGTAGTGAAGGTTTTCTTCCAGAAGATGTTGCAAAGACAAACTGGTAGGCTGTGAACAAGATATTGGGCCAAAACGAATTTGATAGCCAACAAGACTCAGGTGACTAGTTAGATGAAGATGACGGATGGTCACGCACCATGGTTCCAATTTCCATCCCTTTCCATAATCATTGTCAGGAACCTGGACCTCAAATCTATGATCTCCAGGACTTTTATTACCACTCGTTAACATCAATCGTACATGAAAGGATTACCGACCCATTGTACTCATCCAAGTTTCACTATGAGCCCTACGAACTTTGTTGGCATCCATCACATAAAGAACATGACATGCAGGTTTATGAAGAACTCTACACATTTGAAGCATTTATTGAGGCCCACCAACAGCTTCAAGAGTCACTGCCTGAACTTGGATGTGACCTACCCTGGGTTGTTGTCAGCATAATGCTTTGGTCTGATTCTATGCACCTCACGTCATTTGGTCATGCAAAACTTTGGCCACTATACCTATACTTCAAAAATGAATCGAAATATTGATGGTGTCAACCCTCCTACAAATTCTGCTGCCATGCAGTATACTTTCAAACAGTGAGTATTGCCCCCCTCAGTAGCTGTATCCTGACAAGTGTTTTTACCAAAGCTTCCTGACAACTTCAAGGATTTTGTTGCTCAGTTCTCTGCAGGCAAAGCACTGAGCGATTCATTTTTCACACATTGCCACAGAGAGGCATTCCATGAGCAGTGGAAAATACTACTTGATGATGAGTTCATACGTGTGTATGAGCATGGGATAGTAATTGAGTGCTGCGATGGGATCATACAGCACTTCTATCCCCAGATTTTCACCTACTCTGCCAACTACTCAGAGAAGTAATGATGAAAACTCATCTATGTGCCTCACTCATTGCGTCAATCAGGGTCTTGATCACATCCATCTGCAATCTTGGAAGGTGCCCTAGTCCTCACTGCTTAATTCCACTCTCATGGGCAAATGAATTGGGCACAATGAGTGATATTCTTCAGCAAAGGACCTTCATCTGCACTGACACTCGAGAAAGACAGGAAAAAATCACAGCTGCATGAGAACTGATCTATGAACAGAACTATGCAGTCAACAATGCTAAGGTTGAGGCACTCCTTAAAGATGAATTGCTAGTCCCAACATTGGTAAGTGAATACTTGTCGGATCAAACACAAATACAGTAATCTCACACAATCTCTTGCAGAACACTTTCATAGAGAAAATTTGTACAACCAGTTTCAACCTTTTTTGTATTCTGATTGTCGATCTGCTCCACAAGTTTGAGCTTGGCATCTGGAGGGCAATCTTTATCCACCTCCTCTGAATCCTTGATAGTCTGAGAGGGAATGTCCTTGGGGAACTTGACTGACAGTAAGATCAATTGTATTGACCAACTTATGACTTCCTTACAGTTAGGAACAGCTATCGCCAAGTACCCAGCTTTGGTTACGACACCATTTGGTGCTTTTTGCAGAACTCTTCCAAGATGAAGAAAATGACAGCAAGAGATTTTGAAGACCTACTTCAGGTTTGATTTATCTTCCCTCACCAGAGCTTTGCTTATCTTGACTCAGTGTTTGATCCCAGTTTTCAATGGACTATTTCCTGAGCCACACAACACCAACGTGCTTAGGCTTCTCTTCTATCTTAGCACTTGGCACGGTCTCACAAAGCTCCATATCCATATGGATGAAACACTGCAAGTCATGGATGATGTGACAGTCATCCTCAGAACTGAACTTCATTTATTTCAGTTGGGCACTTGCTCTTCCTTTTCCACTAAAGAACTCAGGCAAGAAGCAGAGGGGCGTTACCAATGCCAAGCCAGAGCAAAGACTCTGAATGGTCAATCCTCTAAAGAGAATGTTCAACTCACAAGCATGCATCATGAAAAGACATTGAACCTTCAGACATATAAGCTACATACATTTGGCGATTACTTGGAGACCATCAGATGATACAGTACCATGGATTCATACTCAACCCAGCTGGTGAGTTGTTTGTGAGTTGACACCTATACTTCTGATTTCAGCATTATCTTCCATAGGGAGAGCTTGAGCATCAGGTCAGAAAGTCTAGATTCACAAGGACAAGCCACAAGGCATACATCCAGCAGCTAACCTGAATTGAACGGAGTCAAGCACATATCCACCAAATTCATACTTGCATATTCTCATCCAATGTAGTACACAAAGAGCTGCTCAAGGCACCCAATGATCATCATGTTATTGGGAAGTCACAAAATTACCCAGAGGAATTGGAAGCTTTCATTGCACTTCATTCAGAGGACCCTGCAGCAAAGGTTGGTTTTCTCCTGTCTATATTAAATCAACATCTAATTTGGACTTTATGTCGAAGCTGAGAAGGCACCTCCTTCCTCAAATCAGGTAGAAGCACACAATTACCACAAGCTCAGAGACCTGCCCTGAACTCATCTTTATACCCCTGGATGTAGGCAATTTGAGCATTGATTCTGAGATTGTCTTATATAGCCAGGTTCTGTTCAAAAACAATCGAATCTACCAGCATCATCTGATGTGAATCAACTATACTGCTTACGATGTTCACAGGGCGCAGGATTCCATCAATCCAAACATGGACTATCAGGACATCATACTTCTTTCTTACATGCTGACTTCTACTGTACATCCATTCTGCTATGCAAGGGTTATCAGCATTTTCCATGCCAACATCATTTACAATGGTCCAGGATTGATAGATTACCAGCCTCACCACCTTGAGTTCCTTTGGATTCACTGGTTCAAAGTAATTGAAAGTCAGCAAGAGCAAAATACCTGCAAGCTAGATGTTTTGCACTTTGTTACCATAGGCAAAGATGATGCCTTTGGGTTTGTTGATCCAGCAGACATTTTAAGAAGCTGCCACCTTATTCCTGACTTCTCCAAGAGTAAGCTCCATCCCGATTGTCAGACTACATTGAGAGCATCCAGCAATGCCCATGATTCAAAGTAGTACTACATCAACAGGTCCATTTTCTGTTCAATAACTTGAAAAGTAGCTGATACCTCCTTTGCCTATAGGTTTGTTGATTGAGACATGCTCTTATGCTACTATTGGAGCATGGGCATTGGGCAAATGTATGCTCATATCAAGCCCAGAACCAAAGGACCAGGAGGAGGAATCACAGGCATTTATGTGGCTAAGTGTGTGTCTCTCTCTGTAGTCAACCTCCATTGCCAACCTGGTTTACAATATGTGCCCACATCTCACAATCATCTCGATGACCTGACATCCACTTCTGACATGGAAGATGGCTAGCAAGATATTGAAGATACCCATAAAGATGGTGGAGAGTTAGATGCTGAGGTTTCTAGCTCAAGCAAAGAGGATGAAGTATTGAACACATACTTTGCCTCGGATGCGGTTTCAGATATGATGGATATAGATGAATATCTGTAGAGCGCTTTGTAAACTACTCATTACTCTATCATGAAGAATTCCTCCCCAAGAGGCAATGCCAGAGGCCCTCTTCTGATGCATCTCCTATCTGATGTGCAGCAGTATCTATTGCCCTTGACACCAAATTATTCATGGCACACCCACCTTCATTAGCTGTGGTAACTTGTCGCTGCAATCTATTGTCTGAGCAACCTCAAGTTTACATTTGACCCCACTTGTGGTTGGCGCTGCTGTTTATCAGACAGCAGGTATTCATGGTATTGGTGTTGTTGCTATTGACCTTGTACTCCATTTCACATGACCCCTGCAGCCCTGCCTTCATAGATGCCCATCCACCAGTCGCCTATGACCCCCTGGATGGGGCAAGCTCTCTTCCAATGGTCTCACCTCTAGCAGGCACAGGCATGGCAGTGGCACACATTCCCCACGGACACTATGCTTCCATCCACAGTTTTTGTCACTTACTCATCGTCGTACTTTTCAATTGTGATACCAATCTGCATGCAGTGACTGGGTTTTGGAAACACAAGAGAATGGTACTGGTTCAAGTGCCACAAACACCAAACCCAAGGGAGATGACAATGGTATGGTACATATCAGTTGTTGAGGTTTGACATCTGTATTTTGCTTATTACTTGTGATCATATTAAGGGTGTTGCAAACAAGGGGTATTTTGGGCCTGTTATGTCCCACCCCATTGCTCTCCATGTGGTAGTTGAGCTATTCATGTCCAGGTAATGTCCTCAATATTCACACAAGTGCCTGATTGAACATAACAGCCTGTCAGATACTTTACCATATACCAACAGTGTCCCTTCCTTTTTACTGTGAGTACATTTAATTTCTCTTCACTCCTATTGCTTTGTCTGATATTTGAACAGTTCACATGATCACTTCCACTGCCCTTCTCTCCCCAAACAGTCTACAACCTCAGCTGTGGTGAGCTCACTTATGATAATCTCACTTCTGGAAGGTGCAGCCACGGCAGTGACACAATATCATTGTATTGGGTAGGCTGCTTCTGATGCCCCACCTATCTTGGTTGCCATGTCCCCCTTCTCCCATTATGCATCGCAACAAGCAGCAAAGACAACAACCCAGTGGGATGCATATGTAGTGTTTTAAAGTCCAGTTGCAGGACTGGTCAAAGACTGGCAACTGGACTGGACTGGACTGGTCGGCAACTAGATTGCAGTTGCAAGTTGCCTGATTTCTCAGACAAAAGACTGCAGTTGCCAACCAGTTGCAACCAGTTGCAACCGGTGTACAGCCACACTACCTAAACAGGCAATGTTCCCCTAATTTTCTGTGATTTTTTGACTACTTTTACTATTTTTTGAGTGTTTTTGAAGGGTTTTTAAGTGATTTCTATGTGTTATCATTGCAAATTAATATATTTAATAACAGAACATGATGTATAGACACTAAATAAAGACTATTTACACTTGTGCGGGACAGGATTCACCTATAAAACCAGTTGCAACCAGTCTTTTAGTAGTTGCAACCAGTTGTCCAAAAGATCAGTTGCAACCGGTTTTTTTCGGTTTTTAGCGGTCCAGTTGCCTTATTTGGACCTCTAGGACCGGTCCTGGTCCGGTTTCCTTTTTAGGAAGGTCAAAAACCGGACCGGACCAGACTTTTAAACACTATGCACACGGATTGTTAGTGAGGGTACTTAACCACTTGCTCTGAGTCAACTTTGTCCTGTGATCGTTTAAAAACTAAGTGCCACCATTGCAGACATTTGTACTCCACCTGTAAAGGCAATCAGACAGTCATCCACTGGCCAACATACATGTCCTGCCATTCTTGCTCTCACTTAAAAATCAAATGCCACTTGGGCCTCACAGAATTTACTCTCTACCTTGCAGGTCTGTCGGGCAGTTACTGACTGGCTATCAACTTGTTCAGGCATATAAGGGCATGGTGGGGCTCTCTTCAGCCCTCAGAATCTTCTCAAGATTTTCCCACCACACTGTCTTCATCCTTAGTTTTGCCATGCCCAACAAATCATCAAACAGTGGTAGTGCTGATTCCATGCCAAGTGTGAGCAAATGTCCCCATGCAAATGCATTGGAATTGGGGCCTAGAAAGTGCCTGTATGATCCCACTTTCATTGTCACTACGTTCAGAATGACACAAGATCCTCTTGTCCATCACAGGTGCCACTTCAACCATGTCATGTATGCGTTCTGCAATATCCCAACATTGGTCATAAATGGCATTGCAATGCTTGGCGAGAATGACAGCAAAAATTCAGAATCACTCACTGTTCAGTAAGTTCATACCTCCTCCTCAAGCTTAGTCTGAGCGTCTTGTTTTCAGGGATCACAAGGAGTTCGCAGCTTTCTGTGAGCTACTCCGGATGATACCAGGTCTAGAAGATCACATCATGCAGTCCAGCAAGGATGAGCTCGTACTCATTGCTGATTTTGTGCGCAATATGTTCTGTTATGTTCTAAACAAGGCTGTTGACATTCCACATGATTTGCTTTAGATACAAAAGGGGTCAAATGGTGCAAGAGTGGATGACACCAAGGGAATGAAAAGTACAATCATTAATTGGATCACACCCAAGGGTCAGACCCTAAGTCCCCACATATTGTGAAATGAGAAGTCAGGGCACAGTTTCAACCACAACCACACTGGCACTCTCCTTTGCCCAGTGGGTCTCAATTGGGCGAATTCTGAGTGAGTGCCAAATACTAAGCTATAGATCCTTCCTCATGCACTGTAGAACAAAGAGCAAGCTCATCAGTGGGGAAATTCAGTCCACTGGTGATCAGTGGCCTGTGTTTCTCTACACAAACTATACCTATGACACTGAAGACCCATGGAATGGGTTGCTTCGAAGTGGGCTTTTGGTTTCAGTATGAATGCAACCTGCTTGCCACCTCATGAGAACCCTGCAAGCTCACTCTGTTTCAGGTCTACAAACACATATTCACTTCACCCAGCTCCATAGACCAGGAGCCCAAGGCCACAAGATCAGGTAACGCATGAATTCATGGTATGCAGAGCATCACAAAGGCTTCAATTGCCTATGTTGTAACCCAGGTAAAGCGTGGTATGTTTCTCATATACAGTTAGATTAATCGTTCCATGCAGGCTTGTTTTGCGCTGACTTCTGCTCAAGTATTCTCCTGCACTGATCAAGTAACAGATTGTGAGTGCTTTTACAATTCCATTCTCAAACTACTGGATGACTCAGAAGAAAGGGAAGAAGTTGATCAGCTTATTATGTGGTGGAATAGGTTGGTTTCCTTGTGATTTCTGAGCAATTATTGATACTATCTTGCAGGCAGATCTTCCCCTTATATGTTGATTCTGAACACATGCCTTCGAAAAATAGTGTCTTGTCATGCATCAGGCAAAAACGTGCAGAGTATAAAGCAAGGCTTGCTGAGGTGGGGGAGCCAGTGGAGTCTGTTGCTGGACCCTCAGTTGTGTAGGTAGTAATTACCACACAATTTTACAACTATTATATATTTGCCTGCTGTTGAATGAGAGTCTTTCTATTGTGCTTCTGATTGACATTTTTGGAGGTATAAGAGGGATGGCATTGCTATATTTATCTGCCTTGTGTGAGCATAAGCATCACAAGATGCAATTACAGATGGAGTTTGTTATGTCCATCACTATGCTACATTATGAATTCAAATACCATAGCTACCAGTGATTATATCAAGAGATGGTAATTACCATATTTGTCTGCCTGGCCTGTGTGAGCACAAGTATTATAAGATGTAATTACAGATGGTGTTTGTCATGTCCATCACTATGCTAATTCTGAATACATGTACCATGGCTATCAATGATTATATTATGAGATAGTTATTACCATATCTGTCTGTCTGGCCAGTGTGAGCACAAGCATCACGAGATGTAATTGCAGATGGAGTTTGTCATCTCCATCACTATTTTACATTCTGAATACACACACCATGGCTACCAGTGATTACATCAAAAGAAGGTTATTATCATATTCACCTGTATGGCTCATGTGAGCACAAGTATCACAGAATGGAATTACAGGTGGAGTTTGTTATGTATATCACTATGCTATATTCTGAATACACATACCATGACTGCCAGTGATTATATTGAGGGGTGATAATTATTATATTTGCCTACCTGGCCTATGTGAGTATAAGTATCACAAGATACAATACAGATGGAGTTTGTCATATACATCACCATGTTATATTCTGAATATACATGTCATGGCTATCAATGATTACATCAGGAGATAGCAATTACTATATTTGCCTATTTTACCTGTGTGAGCACAAGTATCATGAGATACAATTACAGATGGAGCTTGTCACATCTATCACTATACTATATTTTGAATACATATGCCATGGCCACCAGTAATTACTACATTTGTCTATATGTTGTTGTTGAACTTAGCTGTCAGTAGCTATAGCCATTAGGAAGAGTTTCAGTCTTGTTAAGTCAGCTCATATCTATCATGATAGATATGCAGATATCAGCTTTTATCTGGTAGTCTTCATTCTACCATTAATATTATATATTTTCTACATATAACAGTATGATGGTCTTATCATATGCATACCATCCCTTCCAGCAACTACATTTACAGATCAAGGTTTTAATCATAGTGATAAAAAAAGTTAGTTTTGGTATCATAGACAATGTTATATATAGTCTTATCAAAGCCTCATCTTTTTCCTGATGCATACAGTGGTCAAAATGGCCTTCAAGGACCGATGTCACTACACAAGGTGAAGATGTTAATCCAATGGCACCCTCCCAGGTTGTCAAGGGAAGCTCTCACAAAGGCAGGTCAGACATCCTGGACCAGATCAGCATACAATCCAGGGCCACCTCACACAAGCCATCACCCTTGCAGCCAATGTTTTTGTTGGCAGCTCCAGGGGACACATTTTATTTCAGATTATCACCAGAGACCAAGCATGGCAATGAGACCTGCCCTCACCCCTGCCCCTGCTCCTGTCCTTGCATCCAAGACTCCTCAGCTTTGTCAATGCCTTTTGTTCCAGTTTTGTTGAATGCCTTGTTAGGTAGGAGTACTTCAACTGTGCCAATGTCTCATTCCACTTGTTCTTCTATGAACAATAAGCATGTCCAGCAGCGAAATCCCCCAGCATCCACCTCTGAACGGCCAAGTTCATCAGCCTCCAGCCCCCCTTTATCATGGTATGACAGTGAGCTCACCCCTCTGGCACCTTCAGTTTCTTGTGTCTGAGTTCACCAGGATAAGGCTCTAGAGCCCATAGGGTTTAATGACTTTAATGAAATGGATACAGCCTCTACTCCCTTCCCACATTGTGCTGGAACAGAGAGGGCCGCTGTCTCTGATCAACATGCAAGTATCACTTCTATTGTGTCATTTCAAGCTAGCTCATCTCTTTTCTAAGATTGACAAGACAACACCTAGCAAAGATAAAAGGGAGGCAGAGCAGGTGCTTCATGGTAAGTCATTTTATTGAACTTGCCAAATGAACTAAGCTAGACAACCTTACAGCTAACAATGGGTATACAGACCCATTGCTGTCTGGTATGTTTCCTTATTGACCAAATACCTCATCTAATCAAACATCGTGTTAGACAATAAGGCTGGGGAGTCAGATACACCTCAAGCCCAACAGAGTCAGTCCTTAGGAGATTGTGCCACGGGCTAGCCGCATATGAATGTGCAAATGCCTCAGGACATCCTGGTTGTACACAGGCAATACAATTGTGCCCCTCAGCTCTCTAGCAATACTCAACTACTGGCAGCCAGGGAGTGCCAGATTTTATCTGCTAACCAGGCTCCTGATGTACTAGATGATAGTGATGAGCAAGATTCGCCTGCTATCTCTGTCCCTCCATGTGGTTCTATGGCAGGCAGTGTAGAGCCCTGGTAACTTTAATACTACAATCCATCAACTCATGATATCATTGAATGTACAAAGTAATTTTCCCATTGTGATGTCACATCTATTAACTCTTTTCCTGTCCACACTGTATTTGATGCTAAGGCCACAGAGTATATCAATGAGGCGATTGCCAAGTGTCAAAAGTGCTGCCTGATCATCTCAGAGGGTAAGTCCATTGTTTCCATATGGTATCCTATCTCATTCAATCTATATTTTAGGTTGGTTGCTGGCGTGTGCTTCAGGCATTGTTAGATTGGTAAGTAACATTTTTATTTTATCCTCACAATAACACTTGTCTTGTAGCTATGGGAGGATCTTGGAAATTGGCACTCCACTCTGAAGAAGAAGGCCCATATGTTCATAAACCAGCAATACCAGTGGGATCCTGAAAATTGCCACAAGCAAAATGCAGAGATCACCAAGAATCTTTTGGACAGTGGAGGTTTGTTTCTGAGACACAGATCTGACAAAGAGGCAAGTCTACTAATCTGAGATTCAATTAACTAACAATGTTTCTAGGGCTGCATCAACAACCTTGCCCATCCCACTCTCTCAGGCCTTATAGTTGATTTCTTTTATGCTGGTGCTATGTCCATTGGCAAGTTGTTTCCAGAAGTCTTTGCTGAAGAAGTACCAAGGGTGACCATGGCAATTGCAGCAACAGCAGTCTGTTTTTTTGATTATTACTCCAAATCCCTTCTGACGATTTTATAAGCTCAAAGTCACTCTGAATGAAATTGCATTGGGCCAAAGCAAGGTTAATTTTAGGGTCAACATGTACCTGCCTGTCTACATGGAGATTCTTGGGCTAATGAATAAATGTGACACCAGTCCTATTCACTGTGCCAAAACCAAGGATCTGTGTGTGTGGTGGGCTCAGCTGGGAAGGTGCATGCTTTCTGATTTGATTGCTAACCATGTCTGATGTGCATAGCAACAGTATGACTAATCAGGAACCTGGTAATGTCAGATGTGGATTTGATGTCATCATTAATTGATCTTGTGTTTTTGATACTATACTAAGTTTGCACTAGTACAGTCACTGAGAATGTCATTTGGATTTGCCTAGATTTTCTACTCAGTCCCAGAGTTCCCAGACTTACCTAGCCTATCCTAGTCCAGCCTAGCTAGTATTGTTAGTACCTGTCTCTTGTCTGACAGACTTGCCCAGCTCTTCCAGCAATAATAGGAGTCCTGGATCTTTTCCCTGCTTAATATCTGTAATCTGTATCCACTTTGGACTAGGCTGGAAGGTATATAGGACAGTCTGTAAACTATTGCCCAGTTCTTGACAGACTTACCTAGCTCTTCAAATAATAATAGGAGTCCCAGATCTTTTCCTACCTTAATATCTGTGAAGTCTGTGTCTACTCTAGACCAGACTGGAATATATATGGGACAGTCTATAAACTATTGTCCAGTTCTAGCCAGTTGGGAACCTTGCTGTGAATGTCTGTCAAAGCTGTCATACTGGCTAGCTCTGGCCAGTTCTGTATAGTGAGAGGTCAATTGCTGATGAATGTGGAGGAGGATCCCATTGTGCTCAAATCCACTGAGGCAACGAAAACCTTGCCAATCAGGTATAAAGATCACCCAGAATTTCTGAAGGTGATCCACAAGGCATACAGGGACAACCCTGTGTTAACAAAGATACTCCTGCAACCAAGTCACTACTCAGCATTCAAGCTGAAGGATGGAATAATATACACGATGAATTGTGGGGATGAGGAGGTACTATGTCTCCCCTGCACAAAGTACAAGGGAGACAATCTGACTGCAATGGTCATTGACAATGTACATAGGATGCTGGGACACTTTGATTCACAATGGACCACAGACTATATCCACAGATGGTACTGGTGGCCAAGGATAGGCCAAGAAGTTGAAAAATTCTACAGGATGTGCCTTGCCTGCCAAATGACCAAGGGAGAAAACAAACTACCCAAGGGACTCTTGCACAGTATGCCCATGCCTAAGCGACCTTGGGGTTCAATCGCAATGGACTTTGTAGGTCCTTTCCCACCAAGTGATGGCTATGACTACCTTTGGGTAGTGTTGTGTTGACTGACATCAATGATTCACCTGATACCAGTGAAGACAACAGTCTGAGCATCTGAGCTCGCGGTCAAATACATCCAGGAGATTGTTCATCTCCATGGACTCCCAAAGACAATCGTCTCAGATTGTGACTCCAAATTCACATCAACATTCTGGTGTGAGCTGTATTGCATACTTGGGACGAAACTATTGATGTCAACTGTGTTTCACCTGCAGACAGACGGCACCTCTGAGTGTGTGATATGAAATGTTGTGCAGATCCTGAGGGCTGTGGTACAGCCAGACCAAACAGACTGGGTCGAGAAGGTTCCAATGGTTGAATTTGCCATCAACTCAAGCATCAGCAGCTCAATGGGCTTTGCACCATTTGAATTGACATATGGGTACATGCCTGTGTTGAATCAGCAGCTGGACCAAGGCCAAACCTCATCAGCTCTAGGCATACAAACATTCATACAATGCACCAGGGAAAACCTGGAGATAGTGCATGATGCAATCATCGAAAGTCAAGTTCTCCAAACATACCACACCAACAAATGGCACAACAATGGAGGAACCTTCCAGGTTGGAGACCTGGTATACTTGTCGACACAAAACTTAACAATGCCGAAGGGGCATGCTAGGCAATCAATACCTAGGTACATAGGACCAATGAAGATCCTCATGGTTGATTGTATGACTGAGATGTATACACTGGACATGCCAGAAGAACTACACAAATGGCACATCCACCCTAGATTTCACATTAATCAATTGCAAAGATATGAGTCAAGTGATGATGGGATGTTCCCAAAATGAGACATGCATGTCTTCTATGATGTGGGCAATGAGTCCAGCATTGAATGGCTGGTTGATGAAGTCATTGCACACAAATGGGACAGCAATGCCATGGAACTACTTGTTTGCTGGAATCTGGGGGATTCCATGTGAGAACTGAGTACTAACTGTGAAAAGCTTGAGACTCTAGATCAATATCTTGACTTGCAGACAGTACACAACATATGTCATCTGCCTCACAAGGTGGACAGTACACAAGTGCATACAAAGTCTCAACACTTGATGTGTGGCATCAGCTGACATTGTGGTGATCCACATTAACAAACAAAAAAGACAAATAAAGATAAACAAGAAAGCAAAAGAAAAACCAAATAAAGTCAGAAAAATAACAAAGCCAAATAGATTAGCTCACTGTAGTTTAGAGTTTAAGTTGATCTTTTTCCTTTTATACCTCATTTTCATATTTGGTAATACTAATTACTACATCACATCTTGTCCACACAGGTCCACACTTCTCTTGACTCTCTACCACCACCATGTCCTAATTGAGGTCACCCTTGCCTGCCTCATCTTGTGCATACTAGCATGGTTGCTCACCTTCATGCAAGCTGTCACCCTCTCCCCCATCATGCAAGGCCAAAACCTTGAGAAGCAAAGGCAAACACTGTCAGGAGGAGTCCAAGTCACCTGAATGGCTCAAGCATTCATGACAACAATGCTCTCATTCCCCTCTGTGCCCAGTATGCTAGATCAACCATGGCACTTTGCCATTGATTTGCCACAAGAAGGCTTGCCCCTGCTATGATGCCTATACAGTGCATTTTGCAGAGGCTGCCACACTGCACACCCCAGGGTTTGACGATGCCCTGGACCACTTGATGGACTCTATACTGGAGTACCTCAAGTGTTTCAGCTACACATGCTTGGTGCATGAATGCAACAAGATGCACAATGACCTTCAGTCTGTGCATGACAAGATCAAGTGTCTCAATAATGAGCTACACTGCTCAAGGACCATCCCCTTGCTTCCCTTGGGTCCTCCTCTGATACCTGCATTCACTCCCACTCCCTTGTCCATCCACAACAAGGCATGCTAGCTTGAGCAGGCTTGAGTTGCATCCCTCAGCAGCCCTATGGATGTCAACACCCCACACACTGGCCCTTCTGTGTCCTCCTCTTTTAGGGGGAGGGTACCAGCCATGCCCAGTTCTATGCAACCACTCTCATCCTGTCTGTAGCATTCCCCTGCTTTGAATACCATCTGCAGGGAGGCCCTGCCTTACACACATTGTCTGATGATGCTCCCATTGCACCCTTTAAAAAGAGTAAGGGATGAGCAACTGAGCATCCTGTCCCCACCTCTTATGAGGAAATGGCACTGATCCTGTCCTACAACGATGGTGAAGTTCCTGATAAGGAACCTGAGCCCATAGTGGAAAGACCACAAACTTTCAATGAACTGTCACCAGCAGTAAAGCTCTTCCCGTCTCTCCTAGGTACCAAGCAGCCTCAAGGCTACCTGATCCTGGGAGACAGGACTGACAGCAACAGCTGGAAGACCCTCTTCTTCAGGTACCATCACAAGTTCTATGCCTATCAAGGCAGGAGGAGGGAGTAGGCACTCCAAGGATTCAAGAATGGACATATGTCCTGCTGTACTCGCAACTGCCTTGACAAGCCACCCTGCTTCAAGTTTGATGGGCTGGGACCCATCCACCTGTACAACGGACAGGACAAGATCAGTGCACTATTTGAGGCCACACAGAACAAGAAGGAGGGCAACACCCCAAAGACACATCAGGCCCCTTGACCTGATCTACTACTTGAACCTGTGGAAGAAACACAGGGATCTGGTTGTGGGTGACCTCCTCCATGTCACATTAAGAACATGGCATCCCCCTATGTGGTACACTGACAAGACCAAGCAGAAGAGGCAAGGTTGGAAGGAAGCAGTGGCTGCTGCAAGGCAGGACACTTGTTCACGAGCTGCTCATATCAAGGAGCAGAATGCTGCAGCCTCGCAGTTCATGGTAATGAACACCATCCCAGAATCTGTGCAACCAGTTCCATATACACAATTCATTGCAGAACCGTCTCTGCCTACACTGTCCCTACCACCAACTGCAGGACCTCCCACTGCCACCTCAATGACAATGACAACCATCCCTCCTCATGTCCAACACCCCACTCCTCCTCCTGTGAACCCTGCACAGTCGTCCATGTCGCAGAGCATGCCACCTCCTCAAGAGGAGATTCAACTCCATTTCTCAAGGAGGAATACTGCTCTTCCCCACAAGGTGCTGTCTTTCAATGCCCCTGTCAAACAGTGGGTCACATTCATTGAGCAATGCCAATGCCAGTGCCCAACTATCAAGGAGTGCAATGGTTTGCGCAGAATATTCCCTAGCATGGTTGGCCAGCCCACTTTTGTTGACAATGGTGAATCAGAGCTAGGTCGTCCTCTCCTACAACATGTCTGTGGTTTTCTACTCCTGGAGTGCCTGGCTCCTGTGTCTCACAACAACTTCAATTGCATGGTATAGCAGCACAAACTTGTGTGAATGCTGATTGTACCCAGGTGGTACCACACTCTACTCCATTATGCAGGAGTGGGACCAGCTTTGGGATGACATGTGCTCTGGCCTGTGACATTTGGCCTGGGTGCAGCTGCAGCTGACATTGCTGCTTTCCTGGCTGCCAACAGAGTCACCTTGTAGGAGGCAGATGATGCCATCTCATGAGCATGGAGACTCACCAAAGAAATGATTGAGCACACTGAACACTCAGGGGGATTCGAGAACACCACGACAGTTGTGGTATATGCACCATTGTGGGATGACCACTTGTGCCCTATCACCAACACCACTCTCAACCACACACTCAAATGGTACCATCAGCAGGCCGCTGACACAGGCATTAGTATCAAGGATATCAAACCCCTCACATTTGACTCAAGTGTAGCTGAGGACTATCACCTCATTGAACAGTTTGGAGAGGCTATTGTCTCATATGATCTTTCTTCTGTTCCAAGGAATGAAGTTGACCTCAGCAGTGATGTCAGCATAGGCAAGGCCTTGGAGGCCTCAGAGTAGATGTGATACACAAGGATAGCACTTGATTTGTAGTATCATTTGTTCCACATGCAGATATTGTCTCATTTCCTTTTTATTTTATTTTTCTGTTTCTTCTTTACTATACCATTGGACTCAATGCCCTTAATTTACTGTTTGCTCGTCCTAATGTACTAACACCTGGGGCACACCCAATATATACACTTTGTTCATTCAGTTGTAACCTGAGACATACAATATCTCACAAGGGGAGGATGTAAGGTGCTCGATGTTACCCTTATCTATTTGGGCAATAGCCCCTATTACCTGTGCAGTCACAAGTAACATATGTTGCACATGTCACACTGTTTCACCTCATTGTTGAAAGATGATTCACTTATTTATTCAATATTTTATTATATTATATTATATACTGTAGTCTACATGATCTGTAGTATAAAAAGGGGGGGATTGTGATCTTGGAATCACAATCTCACCCCCCTTGCCTATCTACTCATTCAAATACAGACCTTGGAACTGTCTGTCTTATGAGCCAAGCAAGGAGTCAGGCATATCAACCCTTATAACACTGCAGATGTTCTGGAAGCACTAGAGCATAACAGATGTCAAGGACATCACCAGCAACAACTATGGTGGCGGGAATGGCTGACACTGGCACCAACAGGGGAGGCAGTGAGGTAGAGGTGATAAGGCATGTGTTGAGCAGAGCCTTGGCATTGCAAAGGATGTTCCAGACATGCTAGGGCATAGTAGACATTGAGGATGTTGCCTGTGATGACTCCAAGGGCAGGAATGGTGGGCATCAGCACCAACAAAGATGACAACAGTGAGAGGGGAGGAGATGACAGGTGTAGGAAGGATTGCAGAGGGAGCTGCTGCAATACCTTCCTAGCTGAGAATCTGCCATATAGGGCACACAGACCATGCCTAGTCAGACCATGCATAGCTGGACAGGCCTTTGGAAATGGTCAAGGATAACTAGGGTATTTGGGACATTAGTTATTGCTGGACCACCCAAGAGTGAAAAAACAAGCCTAACTAGCAATGACACTATGTTATTGTGTCACACCTAATTAGGCTTCCCAATCGGGAAGGATAGGTGATGGCCAGACCCAAAATATCTGAAATATGGCCTTTTTGGCAGAGTCCACCACTGCTGTCCTCCATCACCAGATTCTGGCAGACAGCCACCAATTAGACACATCATGCACTCACCGCTAGCAGCATCAATGGATCTGCTACCTGCATGAATGACCTACAATGACACTATTGAAAATGTCTTATCTTATCTTATCTTATCAGACATTCTATATTGATCAGCTTATCTTTCTCATCTTTAATGTCATCATGATTTCTCATTCATTACTCATCCTTATCATGATGACTGATATGTTATTACTCATGCTGACTGATACTGACACTGCTCATATTATGCCATTGGTTGATACTTATAGTATGATAAGTGTTTTTAACACTATTGGCTCAGATAAGAGCCTTTACTGCCATTGGCTACTATTGTTCTATCTATTTAGAACTACTATACACACATACAAACAATCATGTACTGTATATAAGAAGGAGCCCCCTACACGTATGCTCCTCTAACAGAATCTCCATCCTCTGTTCTCTTGTATTGCTAAGTGTCTATACTAAGCATTACCATCACTACTCTCAACCTTTGGCTACCGCCTATGCTGTGCCTACACTAGTGAGTAACTCCCACTAGCATTCATCCTGTAACCTTGGAAGTCTTGGACTTCTAAAGGTTATGAGCCCTGCTTAGACAAGCAGAGCCTGTCTATTGCTAGCACCTTTGATGCCTCCCACCATCTCGCATGGCCAGCTGTGGTGGTTGCTGAATCTTTTGTTTTTATATACACTGATTACTCAGATCTATGATGGTCTGACAACAGCAGTGATGGTTGAATTGATGGCCAACTGTCTTTTGTTCACTTTTTGAAGTGGTTTTGCTTTATTCCGGAGACGCTCCGAGGCTCTAATAGTGATAGCACATCTTCAGTCTGCTACTCACGAGCATGAGCTAATGCTGATGGTGGCCTCTTCTAGAGTTGTACCACCCTCAGTAAGTGAACAGGCATCATCAAACTCCCATCCCGAGGCATATCAACCTTGAGACGCTCTATCCCCACCTCAACAAGAGGTGAGACAAGAATCTGAAAGACCCTTTGTGCCAACCTCTCCTCCCGAGAGAGACCCTGCACCTGTACCAACAGGTAGACCCCCTCAGTACAAGACTTGTACTAGACTTGTGAGAAACACTCACATAGTTCCACCAGGTATACCTTTTGAAGTACCCTGTCCTCATTGCTTTGGTGTCATCAAGCAAGGAGAGATCCACCATCATGGTGAGACAGATGTTGTCAGATGTGGATCACACGATCTCACTGATCACCAATTGGCACCTTTTGACTTCTACAGAGTCATCAGAAACGATTCTGGTGCTTCCATTAGATCTCCTGTACCACCTCCAAGAGAACCAATCATCACTGTGCTTACCCAGCCTCCTCGATATGCAGAACATCACCTTGACCCCCTCATCATTCATGACCCAGAACCATGGGTCGACCCTGCATACTCCACTGGCCTTGTCGTCCACACTCCTGAGCCTGAGCTCAACCCCACCTTCTCTTCCAGACCCATTTATGAACCAGGTCTTACTTCCTCACCAGTCTGGCCTCACCTCTCCTCAATACCAATTCCTAGGGCTGTTGAGGATACAGCTGCCAGTACTGAGGAAGATGAGGAGGTCAAGCGTCTTGAACAAGAGCGAAGACAGCTCAATACAAGGCTGTTTGCCTGGCTCATCTCAGCCACTCAACAAGAGTGAGACAGAAGGCTCAGACAAGGAGAATCTGATCCCTTCAGATGACCTACCCGACCTGCAGTACCCTCCAACCTGAACTTAGTCCCCTGATCTCCAATTAATCTACATAGATCCCCCGACGAACCCACAGATAGTGGAGCAACTACCCTTACCACTGATCCTACTGATGAATCAGCACATTCTTTCATACCCGAACTGGTTCCAATACTTCCTGGGTCCCCCAGTCTTGGCGATTGAAGCTCCAGCTCTGATCTGACCAGTGGAGCACTTCCAGCTCCTGCTCCTCGCCACTCTGGGTGAAGCACCTTTAGCAGCTACTCAAGGGGTATATGCCATTCAAATACCCTCAGGCAAGATGCTAACCGAACTGAGACCATGGGATATGAACTCTCTACTGCGAGCTCATCTTACTGTGGAGACGATGCCTCCCTTCATCCTAGCATTTCAAAAAGACGAGGTACTGGGATTTGTGCACTTCCACAAACTCCCTCCCCTAGCCCCATTACAACTCCAAGGACCAGAGATGAGAGACGTGGAGATCTCACCACAGAGGCTGATAACATGGGAGATTCATCCAGTCTATCTGAACCACCAGCTCTTGATCCTGAGGGACCTCATTCTAAGGTCGCCTCAGATGGTCTTTCCTTTCAGGATCCAGATGTGTGAGTCTGGAGCCAGCCGTCCTGTATGCACCTTAAGCTATTGGGATGAGACCATAGGCCAAGCCTATGAGGGAGTGGGATAGGCATTCCCCTCCTTGACTTATGAAGACCAGAGATCTTTTATGGTGAAGGACTAGGGATGGGAGTTGTTCAGGTGAGATCTATTTCCTCCTAACTGAGCAAACATCTACTTCATGAAATCAAAGAAGCCCAACATCATATTTAATGAAGACTTGTGGCTGGACGAAGCCAATGGAGGATGGTATAGAGGTGAACCCACTATAGAGTACAGACGGAGAAAAGGAATGGACATAAGGACATGGAATCGACTCTTCGATAAAGAGTACCGGGATAGTCTGAAGGCGACTTACCCTGAGATTTGGAAGAGACATAACATGATCAGGAAACTGATCAAGGACTCTGTAGGAACCACAACCAAGGATGATGTCTACTCAGCCCTCGCCATTAAAGCTGGGAATAGAGGAAGAGCTGAGTTCCTTTCTTGAGCTAACAGACTCAGAAAGAAAAGAGCTGCAGAACAAGGCAAAGCACAACACCAAGTTTGCAGACGTACTTAGAATCTATGGTAGTGTTCCTGTTCCTCCTTCTTGGCCACTGGATTCTTCTCATAGTCATAATTATTCTCATGATTATGAAGAACCTTTTATCATTTTTGCAGGACTAAACAGTTGGAATGACAATCCTGTAATCCCTTTTGAAACAATTGGAGACAAAATCCTGACTTACGTCAAGGATAAAAGAGTTATTACTATACGAAACCAACATTTCTTTGAACAACTAAACTTTACTGTTCTAGAAAAACATTCTCATGATCCGATTTCATACTATAGTTCTTCTAAAGAGTCCAGAGTGCTAACCAAACAAGATAGGAGAGAACATTGGAACTCCCTTAAACCGAAAGGTTTCAATAAAAGGGAACGAAGAAGATTTGAGTACTGGAAAAGAAAGAGAGATCAGGGAACTCTCTTACCACATCAGATATCCATCCTGGAATCTGATGACGAGAATGGATTCTTGACTCCACAGGAGATAGAAGCTATATCCAATAAGCCCCATACATCTTTTCATTTATATGATTACATCTATAATGACCTGTTTGCTGAATATGGTTTTGCAGATCTGATCCACTTTCTATAAATGGCTGCCTTAGCTATTTCAAACAACTTCAAGCTTGATAACACGATCATCACTCATGTTCCAATTCTCAAAGGTCCATCCAACTACCCTATATGGAGTATGCATCTTCAATCTGTTCTCCAATCTCTTTCCATATGGAACTGGATCAATGGTACCATTACATGGGTTGGTACTGTGGCTGGTGATCAACCCAAATGGGAAGCCATCAACAAAAGGGTTTGCAGCATTATTGCCAATACCCTTAGTGACGCCTTCATTCATCATGTCACTTATGACTACATGGATCAAGCCATTAAAGCCTCCACTGCGAAAGCATTGTGGGAAAAGATGAGAAGTCTATTCTCATCTGTAGGCTTGGCTGGACAGTTCCATCTGTTCTATCAGGCCAACCGGGTTCATATAACCCAAGAATGGCAAGTGAGGACATTAATCACCTCACTTCTTTGTTCGACCAGATCCTAAGTGCTGGTCTCGACCTTCCTGAATTGTTCAAGGCTATGTTTATTTTGAGCGTCTGCCAGCAGAAATGTATACATTCTGCTCAACAGTGGCTTTCACCACTGAATAAGCTCAGTTCACAGTTGATACTATAACAACCAAGATCTTGGCAGAAGTTTTGATGATGTCATTGAGACACAAGCTCAAATCCCACATTTCCAATGTGGAGACAAACGTAGCCTCCATGTTGCAGAACCCAAACCATGTGAGTTCTGCAAACCAAACCAATGTGATAAGGAAGGGACCTCCTTCTTTTAACAAATGGCATCCCTAAAAGGCTACTGGTTCTTATCAGAATCAGCCCTCTGGATCCAATGGACTGAAAGGCTGTGCCAAGTTCCAGAGGAGACCCAATTCCTTCCAAGCCAAGAAGGAAGCAAGCCGTGCCAGGTTCGAGTTTAGGAAGCAGAACAAAGGAAAGGGTAAAGTGTAACAAAGTGCTGCCCATGTGGTCGAAGGAGAACAAGGTTTTGTTCATCAAGTAATAACTGATAATACAGAAACTGATCAATTAAATGAAGTGCAGGAAATAGACTGGACTGAAAATATCCCAGAGTGGCCTACAGCTGCTGGAGATGTTGAAGGTGAAGATTTCAACACTTGGGAAATTGGAGAGGGAGATGATCAAGGTATGGACAAATCACGTCCTTCCTTTCCTTGCCACTCCTCTTTCTAACTCCGAGATAAAAGAGAGAGCAGAACCTTCTTAGATTCCAATTTCTAATCGAGACAAACCAATCATATCAGATGATTGAGAACCCACACTGAAACCAATGGTTTTGAAACAATCTGAGAAGAGAAGTAAAGGCAAAAAGGTAGTCCTTTCTCTTGGAGGACTTATTTCTCAAAGAAATCATTTTTCAAACTACGATAGTATATTTAAACCTTCTCTCATACCTTATACTTCTACAGAAGCTTTTAATGCTTCCTCTTCACACTCCATTTATGGAGTTCCCCATTTTGAGGGAGTAGGTAGCTCACAAATCCTAAACGGAGATCGCGAGATGCCCACTCATGTAGATGGGAGAGGTACACATGAAGGAATAATTCCTTCAAGAGAAAGAATGCCTTGAACACCTGTCTATGAAAGACAGAGATTGGACTATATAGATCCAGATCAAGAGATGTACTATGATGAGGAATCTAATGAGCACCTTTGCTACTACCTGGGAGAGACCTCCCCAGAGACCGATGACAAGTCAAATTGGCAGAAATCCCATTGGATGATTGATAGTGGATGCACAGATCACATATCCCCATTTATCGATGACTTCATTCATCTGAGAGAACAAATACAAAATGCAAAAGTTGCAACAGGAGATTTACTTCTGATGTACAGACCAGGAACCGTACTTGTTACTCAAACAGATGGTGTTATTTCGCCCTCTATAGTCACATTAAAAGATGTTTGGTTCGCACCACATTCCACTAGCTGCTTATTATCCATACCAGCGCTAACAAACCATGGCTTTCACTGTGAGATTACCAATACAGGATCCAGTATTTGGAACAAGAGAGGACATGAAGTGATTCGGGCCACTGCCTCATCACCCACTAACAACCTTCACTGGTTTCAGTCATCACAGATTACTCCAGTGATAGGCTCTGTAACCTCTCTTGTGGATATTCAATCTCAATGATTGTGGCATGAACATTTAGGTCACACCTCTCATAATGCCTTACACCATGCCCATTCCAATCTAACTGGCATTCCTTGACTAATTCCTTCTCTTAATACATCTCCTTGCAAGGGATGTTCAATTGGGAAGATGCCGGATAGATCCTTTCCTGGGTCTTCAAAGGGGGCTTCTCACCCACTCGAACTGGTTCACACCGATTTGGTCGGCCTAATGTCAACTGAGCCAAGATCACGTGCCAAATACATTCTCACGTTCATTAATGACCATATGGGTTATGCCTTAGTTTCCTTCTTGCGGGTCAAGTCAGATACTTTTCGGCACTTTTCTAATATGATTTCATGGTCTGAAACCTTCATGGGACATAAATTAGTCTCTGTCCATTTGGATCAAGAAGGAGAATTCACAAGTCAAGAGTTTCAATCGTTCCTCACTTCCAGAGGAATAACTCATCAGACTTCTGTCCCTCACACTCCTCAGCAAAATGGAAGAGCTGAGAGATTTAATTGAACCATACTCGAGAAAGCAGAGGCAATGTGCCATCATGCCTGCTTGCCCAAATCATTTTGGCAAGATGCTGTGGAAACAGCTGTCCACATCTACAACAGGCAACCCATGCGTCATCATGATTGGAAAACCCCTATCGAGATATTTAAGGGAGATGGAAAGAAACCAGATGCTTCTTACCTCTGTGTCTTTGGCTGTAAAGCTTACGTCTTCATTTCTCCTGAACAACGGCCTGATAAATTATCACCCAAGTCAGAGGAAATGACATTTATAGGATATGAGCCCAATACAAAAGGATGGCGTTTTTGGTCAAATTCAAAACACCAAGTTGTTGTATCAACAAATGCCACTTTTGATGAAGAAAGATTTCCATGATGTTCCAAAAGTCAAGTTGATGGACCTACCCCTATTCCAATGATGGAAGATGATCAATCTGATCAAGATCTAGATCATCAGCTGACTAGAGTGAGATCACCGGATAGATATGAGTACTTCCAAGTTCCTTTTGAACCAGGTGGAGCACCACCTGTACTGCCTCCACCTCCTGATCCCTACCAAGGATACAATTGGTTGGATTATGGAGGAGATAATGGAGATGAAGATGATGATGATCATCCACCTTCAAGAAGGAGTTCTCATCATTCTTGAAAACAATCACCCAAACAGGAGAACATTGGAGAAGACCTTGAAAAGGAGTTCTCTTCTCCAGAACAATCTCCTTCTGAACAGCGGTTAACTCCCACACGACCAGGGATTAAATGCAGAGAACCTGATGTGGGTCATAGATCATCAATCGATGATCGTCACCAACACAAACAATACCTAGCATGAGATTCTCCTCCAACTCCACCCACACCACCATCACTGGTGTGGAGAATTCCAGATTCCATATGAAGGAACTGGTATACTCCCAGACAAAGGGAAGACGAATCTCTGGTTGAATTTTGAGCTAGACCTCATCATTATCAGCCAATGAGAGAAGAACAAACAAATGTTTGAGAACCATTGGAGCAAAGGCAGGAACAAAGATCAGCTAGAGTGCCTAGACCCAGATTCATTCCTGATAACGCATATGGAGAAAGACACCCAGTGCAAATCAAATCTGAGAGAAGATAAGGGTTGGACCCAATTGAAGAAGATCAGGAGGAGCAAGCTCCTAGAGAGCAACCTTAGGATACTCCTGAAGAAGATGATGATATGGAAAACCTATACAGTAACGTCTGGTTTAGATCTCATCTTTCTCATGCCATTCAATCATCTGATCGTATTGTTCCTAAACAATATTGAGACATAGCAAAGCTACCTCAAAATGAACAAAAAGAATGGAATGATGCAATGAAGAACAAGATTGCCTCTTTAAAAGAGAGACAGGTTTGGGAATTGGTTGATTAGATGGGTATTTGCAATTCGTCCTGGAAGATGGGTATTTGTAATTCATCCTGGAAACTGTGTAAAAGCAAGATTTGTGGCAAAAGGATTTACTCAAATTTTTGGAATAGATTATGAAGAAACCTTTTCACCAGTAGTAAGGTTTGAAACAGTTCACCTTCTATTTGCTCTGGCAGCCCTCAATGATTGGGAAATGGAAGTGTTGGACATCAAGACTGCTTTCCTCTTTGGGGAACTTGACAAAGAAATATACATGATGCAACCAGAAGGATTTGTGATGAAGGGTCAGGAGTTAAAGGTCTGTCAGTTGAAGAAAGCCATATATGGTTTGAAGCAAGCTGTGCTTCAATGGAACAAGCAGCTCAACCTATCATTGGTTGAACTCGGGTTCAAATGTTGTGTTTCAGACTCAGGAATTTACTATAAATTCATTGGCAAGGACATCATTATCATTATTATTTACGTTGACGATGCACTTTTTCTGGGCAGTAACAGATCACAGATCCTCACCCACAAAAAGAAGTTTATGAAACAATGGGAATCCCGTGATCTCGGAGAAGCCAAAGAATATCTTGGCATGAGAATCACAAGAGATTGCAAAAAGCAAACTTTAGTCCTAGACCAGTCATCATATGTGACAAAAGTTATCAAGTGCTTTGGTCTGGAGAATTGCAAGGAAACATTTGTTCCCTTACCTACTGGATATACTCTGAGAGCCAATGATAAAGATATCAACCCTTCTCTTCAAAGCTGATATCAATCTGTGATTGGATCACTGCTTTATATCATGCTTGGGACCAGATCAGATCTTGCCTATTCTGTTACAAAGATGTCTCAATTCTCTTCAAATCCTACCGAAGAACATCTTCAGAAGGCAATGCAGATAGTTCACTATCTAGCCCACATGCAAACCCTTGGCATTAAATATGATGGCCGAGGAGATAAATCTGGTCTAATAGCATATTCTGACACAGATTGGGCTGGTGACGTTGATACTTCATGATCAACCACTGGATATGCCATGTTTCTGGCAAACGACATCGTCTCTTGATTATCAAGAAGACAGAAAAGAGTTCAGCTTTCTTCCACAGAAGCTGAATATTGCAGAATGACTGAATGTGCAAAACAGATCCAATGGATCACGAATCTCTTCGGAAAACTGGGAATAAAACTACACCGCGTACCATTGTGTGTAGATAACTAAGGAGGAATATTCATTGCATCCAACTCAGTTCAAGAAGGAAGAACAAAGCACATTCGGATTCCTCAACACTATATCAGAGAAGCTGTTGAAAACAATGAAGTCAAACTTTTTTATGTTCCGACCAATTGACAGTTTGCAGATATCTTTACAAAGAATCTAGGAAAGGTAAAATTCCTAGAAGGGTTACAAAATCTTATCTTGCACTGTCCCATACATGAACAGTGAGGAGGAGTGTTGAGAATGTCTTATCTTATCTTATCTTATCAGACATTCTATATCAGTCAGCTTATCTTTCTTATCTTTAATGTCATCATGATTTCTCAT